>NIVC01003126.1:0-35000 GCA_002269645.1 Macrostomum lignano
TATTTATTGTTAGGCATGTACACTTCACTGCGCCTTGGGGGGTTGGCTCTCAAGGCCGTTAATTGCACGAGCAGAGCCAGGAGCCGAGATTCCAATTTAGTCCCCAATTAATGTGACTGCACTTGGAATCGAGCCTGGACAGGCGCTAGACCACTAGGCTACGGACCCAGACTTTTGACCATAGACTATTTTACTCTTAAATGAATCGAGTCAACGATTTGTCTATGGTAGTTGACCGATTTTTTTGCTAGTTGGACGCTTAGAGGACGATTAGATAACTGCAGCTGTTGCGTCATTGTAAACTAAGAGTTTCTCTATACGCTGTTTGAGTTGGTTTAATTAAATTCAGGTAAAAGGTTTCGACATGTCTGTGTTATTACTATCAATGATATTATTTTAATTATTTATTGCTTTTTTTGTCTTAAATCTGTTTAGCAGCAACGACCCGTTCTATGCAATCAGTGTTTTTGCGCGCGGTGTGAAGTACAGCTTACTTGTTTGCTTCTCTCTCTTTGGTACATGTAGTTCATTATTAACTCAATCATATTTGTATAGGCGCTGCTATTGCTAAAGTACTCGTACAATATAAAAGATATTGTCATTTAGAAAAAAAACAGTTAGTCGGAGTTAATCACAATCTCTCATTAATAAATTTTGACCTGAAAAAAAACTTAGCGCTTATTTTGTACACTTTTTGTTTTCTATCTATAATGCATTGATTTTTTGTATGTTAATACAAAATATAGATATTATTTGTTAACAGTAGTCTAACTTGCTACATGTAGTGCTGTTCAAAATGTCATCTGTATCAGTGTTTTTCTTAACTATGTCAGTCTAATAAATTCAATGGCTTTCTGGATGTTTGCAAATGTTTTTATTCGTTGTTGTTTTTATCTTGTTTATTTCAGAACCACAGCCACCTCACACCTCCACCCACCCCTCACTGAATGTACACTCGGCTTCAGACAGACTAGCCATAGAATGTACACTAGTCACCCAGCTCCAATCAGACTAGCCATAGAATGTACACTAGTCACCCAGCTCCAATCAGACTAGCCATAGAATGTACACTAGGCACCCAGCTCCAATCAGACTAGCCATAGAATGTACACTAGTCACCCAGCTCCAATCAGACTAGCCATAGAATGTACACTAGTCACCCAGCTCCAATCAGACTAGCCATAGAATGTACACTAGTCACCCAGCTCCAATCAGACTAGCCATAGAATGTACACTAGTCACCAGCTCCAATCAGACTAGCCATAGAATGTACACTAGCACCCAGCTCCAATCAGACTAGCCATAGAATGTACACTAGTCACCAGCTCCAATCAGACTAGCCATAGAATGTACACTAGTCACCCAGCTCCAATCAGACTAGCCATAGAATGTACACTAGTCACCCAGCTCCAATCAGACTAGCCATAGAATGTACACTAGTCACCAGCTCCAATCAGACTAGCCATAGAATGTACACTAGTCACCCAGCTCCAATCAGACTAGCCATAGAATGTACACTAGTCACCCAAGCTCCAATCAGACTAGCCATAGAATGTACACTAGTCACCCAGCTCCAATCAGACTAGCCATAGAATGTACACTAGTCACCCAGCTCCAATCAGACTAGCCATAGAATGTACACTAGTCACCCAGCTCCAATCAGACTAGCCATAGAATGTACACTAGTCACCCAGCTCCAATCAAACGCATAACAACAGACCGTAGGATAAAATTTTCATTTTACTCTCACTTGCATGCTAGCTAGCACAATGCAAGTGCAATAATTTTTTTCAAAGCTGATTTTGTTTTGAAAATAACAAATATTTTGCGCACAACATCTTGTCATGGCCTCCCTAATTGACGAGACTGGACGAAGACGCATAATTAATATACGCGTAGCTGGCTTCGAAATTTCTGAAGATCACACTGTGAGAATTACTTCTTGTCTTCATTAACGCATGAGACATATTGTAATGGAAGACGCGTAATTATTCAACTATTATTTTAATTACAGACCTATCTGATTGAGGTGCAAATCGATTCGGTCAAATGGCAAGTGAAGCGTCGTTTCAAAGAGTTTCATTATCTGCACGAGACTGTGAGTTTTGTTTTTTGGTATTTTCTTATTGTCTTTAAAATTAGATTATTATGTTGGAATCTCGTTACTAGATATAGGCACTCGTTTATCAGTGGTAAATTTGCTTATTGAGCATTGAAACCTGGTTATCAGGTGGTGAAACCTGGTTAAGAGGTAAAGAAACCTGGTTAAGAGGTAAAGAAACCTGGTTACTAGGTAGTGAAACCTAGTTATCAGGTGGTGGTTATCATGGAGTGAAACCTGGGTATTAGGTAGTGAAACCTAGTTAAGAGGTAAAGAAACCTGGTTACTAGGTAGTGAAACCTAGTTAAGAGGTAAAGAAACCTGGTTACTAGGTAGTGAAACCTACCAAGTAGGTTAAGAAGTGAAACCTGGTTATCACGTGGTTAAACCCGGTTATTAGGTATTGAAACCTGGTTATTGGGTAGTGAGACCTAACTATTAAGTAGTGAAACCTCTGGTTATTAGGTATTGAAACCTGGTTACTAGGTAGTGAAACCTGGTTACCAGATAGTGAAACCTGGTTATTAGGTAGTGAAACCTGGTTATTAGGTAGTGAAACCTGCGTATCAGGTAGTGAAACCTGTTTATTAAGGAGTGAAACCTAGTTGGTAGGTAGTAAAACCTGGTTATTAAGGAGTGAAACCTGGTTAGTAGGTAGTGAAACCTGGTTATAAGGTAGTGAAACCTGGTTTTTTGGTAGTGAAACCTGAATACTAAGTATTGAAACCTGATTATTAAGGAGTGAAACCTGGTTATTAGGTAGTGAAATCTGGTTATTAGGTAGGGAAACCTGGTTACCAGATAGTGAAACCTGGTTATTAGGTAGTGAAACCTGGCTATTAGGTAGTGAAACCTGGTTATTAAGGAGTGAAACCTCTGGTTATTAGGTAGTGAAACCTGTTTATTAGGTAGTGAAACCTCTGGTTATTAGGTAGTGGAACCTGATTACTAGGTAGTGAAAGCTGGTTATTAACGAGTGAAACCTAGTTATTAAGGAGTGAAACCTCTGGTTTTTAGGTAGTGAAACCTGTTTATTAGGTAGTGAAACCTCTGGTTATTAGGTAGTGAAACCTGATTACTAGGTAGTGAAACCTGGTTATTAAGGAGTGAAACCTCTGGTTATTAGGTAGTGAAACCTGTTTATTAGGTAGTGAAACCTCTGGTTATTAGGTAGTGGAACCTGATTACTAGGTAGTGAAAGCTGGTTATTAACGAGTGAAACCTAGTTATTAAGGAGTGAAACCTCTGGTTATTAGGTAGTGAAACCTGATTACTAGGTAGTGAAAGCTGGTTATTAACGAGTGAAACCTAGTTATTAAGGAGTGAAACCTCTGGTTATTAGGTAGTGAAACCTGATTACTAGGTAGTGAAACCTGGTTATTAAGGAGTGAAACCTGGTTATTAAGGAGTGAAACCCGGTTATTAGGTTAGTCAAACCTGGATATCAGGTAGTGAAACCTGGTTATTAGGTAGTGAAACCTGGATATCAGGTAGTGAAACCTTTTTTTGGTAGTGAAACCTGAATACTAAGTAGTGAAACCTGGTTATTAGGTAGTGAAACCTGGTTACCAGATAGTGAAACCTTGTTATTTGGTAGTGAAACCTCTGGTTATTAGGTAGTGAAACCTGTTTTATTAGGTAGTGAAACCTCTGGTTATTAGGTAGTGAAACCTGATTGCTAGGTAGTGAAACCTGGTTATTAAGGAGTGAAACCTGGTTATTAAGGAGTGAAACCTGGTTATTAAGGAGTGAAACCTGGTTATTAAGGAGTGAAACCTGGTTATTAAGGAGTGAAACCTCTGGTTATTAGGTAGTGAAACCTGTTTATTAGGTAGTGAAACCTGGTTATCAGGTAGTGAAACCTGGATATCAGGTAGTGAAACCTGGTTATCAGGTAGTGAAACCTGGATATCAGGTAGTAACCTGGTTAATTAATGCCGCACACTTTCCCCGTTGGCACCATTTTCAGCTGTGCAGAGATCGCGCAACCGAAATGAAATCTGTGGCAAAATTTCCTCCAAAGAAGTCAATCGGCCACTTAACTGTGAAATTCGTACAGGACAGGCAGAAACGCCTGTCAGCTTACTTGCAATCCTTGGTCACCGTGTTCGATAGGCCGCCTCAGCCGTTTACTAATTTTCTACACTGGGAAAGATATGTAGGTTAACCTATTAATAATTCCTTATTTTGCATATACTGATGTGTTCCTTATTACCAGTCCTCAACTGTAATCAAGGAACAATCACTTCTAGCTCAGTAGCTAGGCAACCCAGTAAGTCAACAGAAGGTATTCAATTACCTTTAATCCGGATTTTTAAGTCTCGTCCTTGAGTCGTTCTCAACTGTAGATCTCTCGGTAGATCTCGTAGTCGTAGACTTCTAGACGTCTTCAGGTGTAGGTCAGGTTCGAGTTTCCTTCTTCTTTCCTGTAGAAGTAGTTCCGGCCGGAATCTGTCGTTCGGACCAATGGGAAGCTTCCAAATTAACAATGGGTACCCTGCGCCAAACTGCGGTTTAATATAAGCCTACTCCTTCTAGCAGTGCCTCTATGCACTCTAGGTACAGTATAGCTCCGGAAACCACTGATAGTCTTCTAAGATCTATCAGGGGCAGTCCTGGAGACTGCAACCAGTAGAGTCTAAACAGACTCAGGAGTCTCAACAGACTCACTATAAACTCAAGTCACTCTTGGACTTGAGCGAGACGTCTCAACCAACAGGCGCAAATGAGTAAGGCTTACCGCAAGAACTCGACCACGTCTTCGAGTTGCTTCAGGAAGTCTGCTGCAGAGCTTCCTCTTTGGAGCTTTCTCTCTCGGAGAAACTGTGGCTCCGGGTCCGTTCCGGATCACTTGTATTTATAGGCAAATGGACCCCCATGAAGTCACGTGGGTACAACTCTTCAACTGTCAAAAGGGTCACGGTTTGGTTGCTGTCAAACATGGCAGGTTAGAAAGTTACTCCATTGGTTTAGTGTAAAAACGCGTGATTGGTTATCGCATTCGAGTTATTTTTAGTTACATTTGATTGGTTCACGTGCGTACGGTTGAATGATGCATTTCTCCTGGGGTTTGCGTTTGACAAGTACAGGTTACACGTGATTGGGTGATTTCTAAATTTAGCATGCTCAAGGTCTCTCTCTTCCTATTGGTTAGTCAGAATATACTTATAATTCAAAGCATACCTTTATCCATGCTCTTCAAATTACTACTGTATAAAATGTGTGAGTAGTACGTTAACACTTTTATGTTTTCTTTACGGGAGGTAGAACACTCTACAATACACTAGGGATTGTAGCACAGTGGTAGAGCGCGTGTCGGACTCGAAACGGAAAGGTCGAGGGTTCGATTCTCGACCCATTCGGAATACGAGGTGTCTTTGAGCAAGACGCTTAACTCTGCATTGCTTCAGTTCACCCAGCTGTAAAATGGGTGTCAGCATTAGCTGGGGTAATTGAGGCTGTGTGTGGCGACCCGACCCCCCCCCCCCCCAGTCCTTGGACTGAACAGCCGTACGCAGCCTTCAGATGCGCCGCGCAATATCTGCGGCTGAGCTGTCGATTGCACACCTGCTCATTAGGGCAGATGTATTAAAATGTATTAAGTGCAAAAGTACATGTGTACTTTACAGAGTGCAAGTGCACATAAAACGTTACTATCTGGTATATTGAGATGCATTTTTAAGTATAAAGCTCTTATTGTAATTAAAATACTGAATTCGTGACTTTCAAAAATTGCAAAATGTACTTCTTTTATTACCACAGGAGATACAGGGCATCACCGGTTCGCTCACCGAGTACTTATTCGAGAAGGGCGACCTCTGGCTAGAGAGGGGCTACCCATTCGAGTTCTCTATATTGCAATTGTACGCCATCAATCAGCGAATGCGACTGCCGGCACCAACTTGCGGTGAGGTCCTATGCTCGAATCCTAAAGCGCAATATTTTTTTAATAAACGAAACTACGAATTTGATTTTGATATTGCTGCAGAACTCGGAAGCAGTTTTAAATCCGATTTTGGTCACCTGCTTGACTTCATCTCTCAGCTGGAGAGCGTCAAGCTGACCGGCTCGGACAGGCGGTACGGCAGAAGCAACCTGGTGCCCGACAGCCTGCACTATGATTTGAGCCCGTTCAAGCGGCTACTCAGGCTGCAGCTGGTTCAGGTGAGGCAGACAGACCGACAGAAAATACTAACACTAGGTGGGACACTAGGAGAGATACTTGTGAAGAGGCACATACACTGAAACAGATATTGAGGCAGACACCAAGACAGACACCAAGACAGATGCCAAGACAGACACCAAGACAGACACCAAGATAGACACTGAAACAGACACCAAGACAGATGCCAAGACAGACACAAAGACAGGCACTGAGACAGACGGTCAGACAGGCAGTGAGACAGACACGCAGACAGACACCAAAACAGACTATACAGACACCTAGACAGACACCAAGACAGACACTGAGACAGACACCAAGACAGACACTGAGACAGACACTGAGACAGACACTAAGACAGACAACAAGAAAGACAACAAGAGAGGCACCAAGACAGGAACTGAGACAGACGGTCAGACAGGCAGTGAGACAGACACCAAGAAAGACACTGAGGCAGACACCAAGACAGACACCAAGACCGGCACCAAGACAGACACTGAGACAGACACTTAGGCAGACACCAAGACAGACACCAAGACCGACACCAAGACAGACACTGAGACAGACGGTCAGACAGGCAGTGAGACAGACACTGAGACAGACACAAAACAGACAACTAGACAGACACCAAGACAGACAGTGAGACAGACACTGAGACAGACACAAAACAGACAACTAGACAGACACCAAGACAGACACCTAGACCGACACTGAGACAGACACCAAGACAGACACTTAGGCAGACACCAAGACAGACACCAAGACCGGCACCAAGACAGAAACTGAGACAGACGGTCAGACAGGCAGTGAGACAGACACTGAGACAGACACAAAACAGACAACTAGACAGACACCAAGACAGACACCTAGACCGACACTGAGACAGATACCAAGACAGACACTGAGACAGACACTCCGCCCCTGCCCAGGTGAACCCGGACCGCCTAGTTGGCGCTGAGCATCTCCGAGCGCGCCTACTCACCCTGTCGGTGCGGGCCAGCGTCCACAGCATCCGCCAGCTGCTGCTGCCCGAGTGGCCGCCGCACCGTCAGCTGGGCCCCGACGCGCCCGTCTATTCGGCCTGCACTAGCGCCGATTTTAGCGACAATGGACTGTCGGAAATTGACGCCGGAGTGAAACTGATGCCAAGATTGAAACGACTCCGACTGAAAGGCAACTCCATAGCGAGGCTGGATAATTTGGACGAGCTGGAGCATCTGGCCGAACTGGATCTGTCTAAAAATAGCATCACTAAATTGGACTCCGTCCATCTGCTTGTTGGCAATTTGAAAGAGTTAGAATTGGCCAATAATCGGCTTACCGGATTGGAGGGACTAAGCAGGCTGTATGGATTGGTTAGTAACTGGCTTATCTATTGCTTTTTTCTAGGGTGTGTCGCGCTTCTAAGCGAGTGAAAATGTGTTGGGGAAAGAGTGACTTAGTTAGAGTGAACTTTAAGATTGAGTGATTCAACTAGAGTGACCTGTGACATTGAATAACTTAATTAGAGTGACCTGTAAGATTGAGTGACTTAATTAGAGTGACCTGTAAGATTGAGTGACTTAATTAGCGTGACATGTAAGATTGAGTGACTTAATTAGCGTGACCTGTGAGATTGAGTGACTTATTAGAGTGACCTGTAAGATTTAGTGACTTATTAGAGTGACCTGTAAGTTTGAGTGACTTATTAGAGTGACCTGTGAGATTGAGTGACTTAATTAGAGTGACCTGTAAGATTGAGTGACTTATTAGAGTGACCTGTGAGATTGAGTGACTTATTAGAGTGACCTGTAAGTTTGAGTGACTTATTAGAGTGACCTGTGAGATTGAGTGACTTATTAGAGTGACTTGTGAGATTGAGTGACTTATTAGAGTGACCTGTAAGTTTGAGTGACTTACTAGAGTGACCTGTGAGATTGAGTGACTTATTAGAGTGACCTGTAAGATTGAGTGACTTTTTAGAGTGACCTGTGAGATTGAGTGACTTATTAGAGTGACTTGTGAGATTGAGTGACTTATTAGAGTGACCTGTGAGATTGAGTGACTTATTAGAGTGACCTGTGAGATTGAGTGACTTATTAGAGTGACCTGTGAGATTGAGTGACTTATTAGAGGGACCTGTAAGATTGAATGACTTATTAGAGTGACCTGTAAGATTGAGTGACTTATTAGAGTGACCTGTAAGATTGAGTGACTTATTAGAGTGACCTGTGAGATTGAGTGACTTATTAGAGTGACTTGTGAGATTGAGTGACTTATTAGAGTGACCTGTGAGATTGAGTGACTTATTAGAGTGACCTGTGAGATTGAGTGACTTATTAGAGTGACCTGTAAGATTGAGTGACTTATTAGAGTGACCTGTAAGATTGAGTGACTTAATTAGAGTAACCCGTGAGAGTGAATTACTTTTAGAGTGACTTATGAAAAGAGAGACTGACTTTTGGAGTGACCTGTGTCCTATGAGAATGAGTGCTATTTAGAGTGACCTGTGATAGTGAATCTTCTATTAAACTACTATATGAGTGATTGCATTTAGACGTTAGTGTGATCGGTGTCTGCAGGAAAGAGTGAGGAGCACAATACTCAGGCAGCATTATTAATTTAACTTTCTAAACCTCCCTTGAACTGCTCAAATCTCAGGTGACTCTGGGCCTGCGAGCCAACTTAATCTCAGACCTGTCGGAGGTCGCCCACCTGGCCAATTTGCCCCTGCTAGCCAGGCTAATCCTGGCCGATAATCCGTTAACTCAGCTAGCGGATTATCGGGTTCGCGCGTTGCAATTATTCGATTCGAGAGCCTCCGAGCTGGTGCTTGACGATGAGCCTGCGACTGCAAAAGAACTGGACACTATTGCCGTGCTGCAGGCCATCCGACGGAGTCGAGAGCTCAGCTTGTCGTCGTCTTCAGCTGCTGTTGTTGCATCCTCTTGTTCGCCACCGGCTGTGCTGCCGCCAGCAGCTCTTCAACCGCCATTTCGTTGTCAGGGCGTTTTGTTAGCTTGTCCTCAGCATCCTCTGCCGCCGCTGAGCCAGGGTTGCCACGCGAAAGTCGATATTAGCATTGAGAAGCAAGTGCTGATTGTAAAGCCAACAGGTTCAACTAGATCACAGCTTACTCGTAATTTCAATCGATTGCAATCTGGGTGGTTCGATTTCGATATTGGGATTCAACGGCTTTCGATTGCCAACGATCAACCGATGGAAAGAGAGCGGTATTATTCGGAACAGTCTGAGCTGACCTGTCAAGCAGAGGTGGATACTTACTCTGAGATGTCGACAGGTGCTGATGCACCGGAGCTCATAACTCAATCAGAGACAGGTGGTAATGCACCGGAGCTCAGAACTCAATTAGAGACAGGTGGTGATGCACCGGAGCTCAGAACTCAATCAGAGAGAGGTGGTGATGCACCGGAGCTCAGAACTCAATCAGAGACAGGTGGTGATGCACCGGAGCTCAGAACTCAATCAGAGACAGGTGGTGACGCACCGGAGCTCAGTACAGCAGCAGAATCCAACAGAACTCAATCAGAGACAGGTGGTGATGCACCGGAGCTCAGAACTCAATCAGAGACAGGTGGTGACGCACCGGAGCTCAGTACAGCAGCAGAATCCAACAGAACTCAATCAGAGACAGGTGGTGACGCACCGGAGCTCAGTACAGCAGCAGAATCCAACAGAACTCAATCAGAGACAGGTGGTGACGCACCGGAGCTCAGTACAGCAGCAGAATCCAACAGAACTCAATCAGAGACAGGTGGTGACGCACCGGAGCTCAGTACAGCAGCAGAATCCAACAGAACTCAATCAGAGACAGGTGGTGACGCACCGGAGCTCAATACAGCAGCAGAATCCAACAGAACTCAATCAGAGACAGGTGGTGACGCACCGGAGCTCAATACAGCAGCAGAATCCAACAGAACTCAATCAGAGACAGGTGGTGACGCACCGGAGCTCAGTACAGCAGCAGAATCCAACAGAACTCAATCAGAGACAGGTGGTGACGCACCGGAGCTCAATCCAGCAGCAGAATCCAACAGAACTCAATCAGAGACAGGTGGTGATGCACCGGAACTCAATCCAGCAGCAGAATCCAACAGAACTCAATCAGAGACAGGTGGTGACGCACCGGAGCTCAATACAGCAGCAGAATCCAACAGAACTCAATCAGAGACAGGTGGTGACGCACCGGAGCTCAGTACAGCAGCAGAATCCAACAGAACTCAATCAGAGACAGGTGGTGATGCACCGCTGCTCCAATCATTAACGAATCGACCAAGTACGTCCCAGAGTGAGTCATGCACCTCCCGCGTCGATGACTCATACACGCCGCACCAGTCGCTTCGAATTGATTTACCGTCCATCGTTTCTGCACTGCCGTCCGCTTCTTCCTGGGCAGTCTTCGGTCTGTCAGTTCGCTATAATGACAGGCCTGTGTCAGCCGAGTCTGTTCTGCTGTTGCTTAGTTTGGCTAGCGAATCCGACCGTGACAGGCTGATTAAAGTGCTCAAGTCTTAGTTGATTCACTGCTCTTCGATGTAGAACAAGGAATTATTTAACTGTGATTGCGATTCAGCAGACACTTTGAGGTGCGGTGCGATGGCTGTCTAATTATCGATTAGATATCCCATCGATTTTTTTCTTGCCGAATTCCTTCAAAGATACTCAGTTGCTGATCCACTGCCAGCCTCCATAGTGTCAGTTGCTAGGCCTGAGTCCCAGATCCTTATTTGCTGGGCCAGCCTCCCAGAGTGTCGGTTGCTGGGCCAGCCTCCCAGAGTGTCAGTTGCTGGGCCAGCCCCCCAGAGTTTCAGTTGCTGGGCCAGCCTCCCAGAGTGTCAGTTGCTGGGCCAGCCTCTCAGATCCTCATTTGCTGGGCCAGCCTCTCAGATCCTCAGTTGCTGGGCCAGCCTCTCAGATCCTCATTTGCTGGGCCAGCCTCTCAGATCCTCAGTTGCTGGGCCAGCCTCTCAGATCCTCAGTTGCTGGGCCAGCCTCTCAGATCCTCAGTTGCTGGGCCAGCCTCCCAGATCCTCAGTTGTTGGTCCCAATAGCTATAGATTGCCTCTTTAATAATGTTTTTTCAATTTATTCCTGCTCTGAAGTTTTAACGAATGTAATTTACTCAGATTTTAGATTATTAAATACTCAATCATCATAGTTATTGCCTCTTCTGTAATTAATTACATGTACTTTTAATTTATAATTTCTGACTGAAAAGACTACTTTCAGTAGAACTGATGATCATCATGCTGTATCGACTTTGTAGGCGTTTCAAATTGGTGCATAATAATAAAACAAAATGATTAACCTGTTTTTTCAACGATCCTCAGTGCCAACTCCAATTGATCAAATGTATATTTAAATTATTGTAAATACTGAATGCAATTCCACTGATTATATTATAATTCGAGACAATCGCTTGCACTTTTAGTAAGTGATGAATGCATGTGTTATTCTTCATATGCGAACGTAATTTTCACGTTGTCATGGTTATTCTTTTATAGTAATCAGTGCATCTCAATTTATTGTCAATTTTTTACTTGCCAAGACAAACTGGTGGTCTTAGCCAGCGGCTTAGGCTCGATTCCAGGTGCTGTCACATTAATCAAGATAGCTTGTGCAATTAATGCCCTTGAGAGCCAACCCCCCAAGGCGCAGTGAAGTGTACATGCCTAACGATAAATAAAGTTAGGGCCGCTGTACACTCCTGTGTGAGTGTGTGCCTGCGCGTATGACTCTCTATGCAGTAATGCCTCTCGCTGGTTGTGTGACAATGGAGGGTTCATCGGAAGTCAGAGTTTAAGGCAATGGAGGGTTCATCGGAAGTCAGAGTTTAAGGCAATGGAGGGTTCATCGGAAGTCAGAGTTTAAGGCAATGTCGCTTAAAGTGCGCCGTGTCTATCTAAACTAGTATGAAAAAAAGCAGTCACCTGATAAAATTTGACTGTACATCACAACCTTGTAACTGACATTGGTTCTATAGAATTTCTTCTGTATAATCTATTTTTTATACCCTATAGTGTCCTACTATTCTGCCTTGATTGTGTGTCTACAGTGTATTATTAAGCTGATTTATGTTAATATCAATAGACATTTTTTCATAGAGCTGTTTTTTCTAATTGTTAAATAAAATCGATTATTAATTTATGTTGTAATAGACAAGAGTCAAAACCGTGCAATTTATTAAATATTAATTTTATTTCAAAAGGCTTCAACAGTTTCATTACCAGAGAGGACACCTGCTAATCAAAGATCGTTTCGATATTTAGGAGGTTGATTTCCTGGTAAAAAAATACACCGCGGAGATAGGAAAAACTTCTAAAAGGTATTCAAAAAAGTACAAAACAAATAGTTCACTTGTAAGCAGGGGCGTCGCCATGGATTTTATGGTGAGGGGACAAAGCCAATAATTCTACATTTACATGTACATTATTGCAGCGGGCACTCATTTTTGCGCCGCAGGCACTCATTTTAGCGCCGCAGGCACTCATTTTGGCGCCGCAGGCACTCATTTTGGCGCCGCAGGCACTCATTTTGGCGCCGCAGGCACTCATTTTGGCGCCGCAGGCACTCATTTTGGCACCGCAGGCACTCATTTTAGTGCCACAGGCACTCATTTTGGCGCCGCAGGAATTTATTTTAGCGCCGCAGGCACGCATTTCGGCGCCGCAGGAACTCATTTTGGCGCCGCAGGCACTCATTTCGGCGCCGCAGGCACTCATTTTGGTGCCACAGGCGCAAAAATGTTTTGTCCCCCTGAAGCAAAATTATTGATTTCCATAACGGTTCACAAGGTGGGGGGGGGGACAAAGCATTGGTCCCCCCTGTCCCCCCTAATGGTGACACCTCTGCTTGTAAGTTTATCTACAACTTTGGCTTGGGCTCATGAAATAAAAGGAAAACAATCTGAAAATGAACCTTACTGAACAACTATATAAAATACAGCAGAGTATCATGTTGTGCATGCTTAATTAAATGAATAGTAATCTTCACTGCCTCAGATCAAATGCAATCATTGATTTTTTCCTATATCCGCAGTGTTTTTTATCCAGGAAATTGACCTCTGAAAAAACTACGCACACGAACTTTTTTACGCCCTGTTAAACAAGTGTTACTTAGTCAGAAACACACACGCTTCTTTAGTAATTCTAGCAGCACGATAGATTGCTGCTCAAGTGTATGCAAAGGGGGTGAAATTTATTTGTCATTTTTATTGAGTTAATAAAGCCAAGGTTACCAAAAATGAGCACTTTACTACTTAGTTAGCATTGAGTAGTGTGTTGATAAACTTTTTTACAAACTTCTACGCTAGTAGTCAGTCCGACTGACGATGCGTTGACTTGGTTTCGTTAGTGGAGAATTCTGTCAAAGACTGTCTCTGACTCTGACTGCAGTTGGGCACGTCTGGAAAAGATCGGTTTTGTACATTGTTATTCTGCTAGGTAAATTTCTGTAGCAACACGTGTTACTAGTTCACGTTTCCTATAATTGAATTTCGATGCTTACTCTTCACTCGCTTCCATTTCATGCGCCGATTTTGGAACCAGACTTTTACCTGTAATGCGAAACGATATTGAAGCAGGATTATAAGGATAGAGGCTGATGGATTGATGGAATAGATGCTGAAGGATCAGATGAGAGAGGCTGAAGGATCAGAGGAGAGAAGCTGAAGGGTCAGGGGATAGAGGCTGAAGGATCAGGGGATAGAGGCTGAAGGATCAGATGAGAGAGGCTGAAGGATCAGGGGATAGAGGCTGAAGGGTCAGGGGATAGAGGCTGAAGGATCAGGGGATAGAGGCTGAAGGATCAGGGGATAGAGGCTGAAGGATCAGGGGATAGAAGCTGAAGGATCAGGGGATAGATGCTGAAGGATCAGGGGATAGAGGCTGAAGGGTCAGAGGAATCCTATATTGAAATATCAAACAGCTTTTCAATATTGCGAAAAAAAAGTCTGCATGACATTGCCAACTAGGTAAAATTGGTCTGACTAGCTAGAAGATCTTATCTTTCATATATCAATTGAAACCGTGTGGCAGCAAAGTCCAGTTGAAATTCTTTTAGCTACAATTGTGCAACTCCACAGAAATCCCCAAAATGCATTTTTCTTTTTTTCGCTCGACCCTTGGTTTAACACATTCTAGGTCTGTCGCTAGGGCCTGCGCCTCAGTTTAACTAGCTAGTGCTAATTAATTGGCACACAAGGTGCGCGGGTCTCTGCGGGCGGTCCATGAATGCAGCACCCACGGCCCCCGCCTTTGTCTTCTTTAGTGCTAATAGCTTTGTGGGTTCGGTTGGTTGGTTCGGTGTGCCAGAACTGCAACTGCATGATCAGAGAGTCAAGGGGTATCAGAGCGACTAGTCTGGAGTGGGCAATTTTGGGGATCAGTTTATTCACAATCCCCAAGCTTCACGATTCCCAAACTTCACAATTCCCAAGCTTCACAATCCCCAAGCTTCACAATTCCCAAGCTTCACAATTCCCAAGCTTCACAATCCCCAAGCTTCACAATTCCCAAGCTTCACAATCCCCAAGCTTCACAATCCCCAAGCTTCACAATCCCCAAGCTTCACAATCCCCAAGCTTCACAATCCCTAAGCTTCACAATTCCCAAGCTTCACAATCCCCAAGCTTCACAATCTCCAAGCTTCACAATCCCTAAGCTTCACAATCCCCAAGCTTCACAATCCCCAAGCTTCACAATTCCCAAGCTTCACAATCCCCAAGCTTCACAATTAACAAACTTGAAAATTGAATTGTGAAAGCTTGGAGATGCCTCACTGATTCGCAATCCAGATTCTAAAATTTAGAACCCCGTGTCAGCGACCCAACCACCCCAGCACAGTTTCTGCGGTCTAGCAGTAGCGGCTACATCTAATTAGCGAATTCGTGAAATTGTTTCAAACTGAAACACTCGAACTGACTGAGGAAACACTAAATTTGGGGTCGCATCGCGGAGATATGAAGCCCCATCGCTGCTTGGCTTGTTGCAAACATATCAAGTGGATTCCTTATCCGATATATAGCTAGCTATTACTAGGGCTTTTAGCTGCATATAATTTAAAATCCAATCAATTTTTGACAAGATTAAAATCTTAAAATCCAAACTTAATTGAAAATCATTTTCCGTTTTTAATTCACGTCTGCAATCAGGTAAATAGTTAAATTACATGTATTACGATATTACTGTTACAGAGAATATTTGTGTTCATTTATTAGAAGTATGACATACAACGACTTAGTGTAATAGCTGGATTACAATAACAAGATTAATGCTACACTTATTTGATTATTATTAAATAAAATTGGCTCGTATTACACTACTGACTAGTATGTTACACTAATTAGATTAATATTACACTAACTGGGTTAGTATTTCACTAACTGGGCTAGTATTACACTAACTGGGTTAGTATTACACTAACTGGGTTAGTATTACACTAACTGGGCTAGTATTACACTAACTGGGCTAATATTACACTAACTGGGCTAATATTACACTAACTGGGCTAATATTACACTAACTGGGCTAGTATTACACTAAATGGGCTAGTATTACACTAAATGGGCTAGTATTACACTAACTGGGCTAGTATTACACTAAATGGGCTAGTATTACACTAACTGGGTTAGTATTACACTTAACTGGGCTAGTATTACAATATCGGGGTTAGTAAAACACTAATTGGATTAATATTTACCCTAATTGTTCTAAAAACTCCATTTTTACGGATTACTAAAAGTTCTAGAAAATTCAAATCCCAAGTCTTGAATCCTTTAGTCAATTTCAGTCAAGTGAAATTTGAGTGAAAATAATAGCTTTAAAATTCATTTGCTACTAAGAAATTGTGGCCAAAAAAGTCGTGACAGATATGCCCCCCCCCCCAACTATCTCTAATAGTCACTTTTCAAAACCTTTGTCTCGGCAGAAACACAGTTTTACCAGCTGGGGATTGCCAGAAACTGATGGATTGATGGTAAACTGCCACCCTTGTGTTCCTTCACACCATCGAGCCTAAAACTAGTTGCCATGGAAACCGCGAAGTATAGGCTGGATTCTTGCGTTAAATGTTATATATAGCTAACGTGATAGATCTTCTTTCTTCGAGCCGCCGAGGCGTGAAATTGCTTGAAAATTTTCAATTCTAAAAGAATTCCATTTTTGACCCAACTGTTGGCCTACAGATACAAGATCTGGGCACAAGAAGCCATAGAAATTTTTATTGACCGTGCCATCTTTTAAGATATTTTTCATTAGCGAGGAGAGGCATGAGTTTTCTTGCTTTGAAGTGCCTTCATGTATTTCTTCACCCTGTTGGTATGCGAAAAGATTTATCTTTTAGAAGCGTGGTTCTGCTTAGAAAAATGACAGACATAATTTTGTCTTTGTCGGCTTCTGTTGCGAACTTGAAATGCACGAATTTCATGTGTGAAGTTTTGCCACATTTTCTTTTGGCTGGTGTAGTCAGTGGTGTGATTCAGGCGCGAATTCGCGCCAGGCGCGAAAATGGCGCGAATGCGCGAATCCTGGGGGTCTGGCGCGAAATTTTGTGGAACCATGGGCGCGAAAATTGCATTCTTATTTTCTGCTTTTTACACTTATTCTCTTGTCAGACAGTATGAAATACAAGAATGTCATAGCTTAGGAGATTAATCTCGAGAATTTCGAGATTCGTGGAGACTTTCGTGGTCGCAAAGAAGCAAAGTGACACTGAAGATGTGGCTGCTACGCCTGCAAGGGTGGCAGAGATCAGATGTGTTGTCAGGATTGCACTGAAGAATCGCAGCTTCGAATCAAAAGAGGACCTTTGCCGAGGATCTGATGGCCATTTGCCCAGATTCAAAGATTCCACCCAGCATTGCCAACAAGAAGTTCAGGCGGGACACGGCTGGGACTTGAGAGACATGCTAATTGGTAGCCAGACGCACATACATGCGCAATCCCCCTGATTTACACTGGCCATGCGACTTACTTTTTGACCAAAAATGCGACTTACCTGTAAAAGAAACCCTAGAGCAACATTAACGCAATTTTGGGTAAACGGCAGGAGTAACTATGACTCTCTTATAAGGGCTAAATGTCTCGTCATCTAATTAGTACTATGTCTTCTTTGGGGTGGGCATTTTTGCGACTTACCCCTGGTCCACCACAATTTACAGTGGCCAGATCGGCCAGGTCGGCCAGCAGTTGCGCATGTATGCAGACGCATCTTCAAAAGTGTCATCAATTGACTTATTTGGCTGTCAGTAGAATATCATTGGCATGGCGCGAAAATTTTCAGTCGGCGCGAAATGTGGCAAACTTTCCAATCACACCACTGGGTGTAGTCACTATTGTTTCTTTTCGATTGTGAAATATTAGGTTAATGGCCAATGCAGAAAGGCTGAAGGATCAGGGGATAGAGGCTGAAGGGCCAGGGGATAGAGGCTGAAGGATCAGAGGATAGAGGCTGAAGGATCAGGGGATAGAGGCTGAAGGGCCAGGGGATAGAGGCTGAAGGGTCAGGGGATAGAGGCTGAAGGATCAGAGGATAGAGGCTGAAGGGTCAGGGGATAGAGGCTGAAGGATCAGTGGATAGAGGCTGAAGGGTCAGGGGATAGAGGCTGAAGGGTCAGGGGATAGAGGCTGAAGGATCAGTGGATAGAGGCTGAAGGGTCAGGGGATAGAGGCTGAAGGATCAGTGGATAGAAGCTGAAGGGTCAGGGGATAGAGGCTGAAGGGTCAGGGGATAGAGGCTGAAGGATCAGTGGATAGAGGCTGAAGGATCAGTGGATAGAGGCTGAAGGGTCAGGGGATAGAGGCTGAAGGGTCAGGGGATAGAGGCTGAAGGATCAGTGGATAGAGGCTGAAGGATCAGTGGATAGAGGCTGAAGGGTCAGGGGATAGAGGCTGAAGGGTCAGGGGATAGAGGCTGAAGGGTCAGGGGATAGAGGCTGAAGGATCAGTGGATAGAGGCTGAAGGATCAGGGGATAGAGACTGAAGGGTCAGGGGATAGAGGCTGAAGGGTCAGGGGATAGAGGCTGAAGGGTCAGGGGATAGAGGCTGAAGGGTCAGGGGATAGAGGCTGAAGGATCAGTGGATAGAGGCTGAAGGGTCAGGGGATAGAGGCTGAAGGGTCAGGGGATAGAGGCTGAAGGGTCAGGGGATAGAGGCTGAAGGATCAGTGGATAGAGGCTGAAGGGTCAGAGGATAGAGGCTGAAGGGTCAGGGGATAGAGGCTGAAGGGTCAGGGGATAGAGGCTGAAGGGTCAGGGGATAGAGGCTGAAGGATCAGGGGATAGAGGCTGAAGGATCAGGGGATAGAGGCTGAAGGATCAGGGGATAGAGACTGAAGGGTCAGGGGATAGAGGCTGAAGGGTCAGGGGATAGAGGCTGAAGGGTCAGGGGATAGAGGCTGAAGGGTCAGGGGATAGAGGCTGAAGGGTCAGGGGATAGAGGCTGAAGGGTCAGAGGATAGAGGCTGAAGGGTCAGGGGATAGAGGCTGAAGGGTCAGAGGATAGAGGCTGAAGGGTCAGGGGATAGAGGCTGAAGGGTCAGGGGATAGAGGCTGAAGGGTCATAGCAAAGAGGCTGAAGCTCAAGAGATACATTCTCAATCTCACCTGTCTCTCAGTGAGATTGAGAGTCACGGCAATCTCGTAGCGCCTCAGCCGAGTGAGGTAATTATTTTCACAGAAGTGCTTCTCCAGCTGGTCCAACTGACTCCGACTGAATGCTGTCCGGTCCTTGCGGCGCTTGGCGGAGGCTCGAGTCGCCTCCGGAGACGGGGTCCGTGCTTTCAAGGCCGTGCCATTGAAATTCTTCAGCGAGTCTTCCACCAGGGCGACTGGTTCGTCTATGTCTGGAGAAAGTGATGAAGCAATCGATGTGTCTGGGACTTTTGGGGATATAGGAATGTGCATCGTTCAGTCAAGAAAGTTTAGATGTCGGGAAATCAGATAGAGAGAAGGGAGGGTAGCTAGACGCAGGGAGAGAAAGGAGGGTAGACGCAGGGAGAGAGTAGGGTAGACCCATGGAGAGAAAGGAGGGTAGACGCAGGGAGAGAAAGGAGGGTAGACGCAGGGAGAGAGTAGGGTAGACCCATGGAGAGAAAGGAGGGTAGACGCAGGGAGAGAAAGGAGGGTAGACGCAGGGAGAGAAGGGAGGGTAGACGCAGGGAGAGAAGGGAGGGTAGCTAGACGCAGGGAGAGAAGGGAGGGTAGACGCAGGGAGAGAGTAGGGTAGACCCATGGAGAGAAAGGAGGGTAGACGCAGGGAGAGAAAGGAGGGTAGACGCAGGGAGAGAAGGGAGGGTAGACGCAGGGAGAGAAGGGAGGGTAGCTAGACGCAGGGAGAGAAGGGAGGGTAGACGCAGGGAGAGAAGGGAGGGTAGCTAGACGCAGGGAGAGAAGGGAGGGTAGACGCAGGGAGAGAAGGGAGGGTAGACGCAGGGAGAGAAGGGAGGGTAGCTAGACGCAGGGAGAGAAGGGAGGGTAGACGCAGGGAGAGAAGGGAGGGTAGCTAGACGCAGGGAGAGAAGGGAGGGTAGACGCAGGGAGAGAAGGGAGGGTAGCTAGACGCAGGGAGAGAAGGGAGGGTAGACGCAGGGAGAGAAGGGAGGGTAGCTAGGCTCAGGGAGAGAAGGGAGGGTAGCTAGGCTCAGGGAGAGAAGGGAGGGTAGACGCAGGGAGAGAAGGGAGGGTAGCTAGACGCAGGGAGAGAAGGGAGGGTAGACGCAGGGAGAGAAGGGAGGGTAGACGCAGGGAGAGAAGGGAGGGTAGACGCAGGGAGAGAAGGGAGGGTAGCTAGACGCAGGGAGAGAAGGGAGGGTAGACGCAGGGAGAGAAGGGAGGGTAGACGCAGGGAGAGAAGGGAGGGTAGCTAGACGCAGGGAGAGAAGGGAGGGTAGACGCAGGGAGAGAAGGGAGGGTAGCTAGACGCAGGGAGAGAAGGGAGGGTAGACGCAGGGAGAGAAGGGAGGGTAGCTAGGCTCAGGGAGAGAAGGGAGGGTAGCTAGGCTCAGGGAGAGAAGGGAGGGTAGACGCAGGGAGAGAAGGGAGGGTAGCTAGACGCAGGGAGAGAAGGGAGGGTAGACGCAGGGAGAGAAGGGAGGGTAGACGCAGGGAGAGAAGGGAGGGTAGACGCAGGGAGAGAAGGGAGGGTAGCTAGACGCAGGGAGAGAAGGGAGGGTAGACGCAGGGAGAGAAGGGAGGGTAGCTAGGCTCAGGGAGAGAAGGGAGGGTAGCTAGGCTCAGGGAGAGAAGGGAGGGTAGACGCAGGGAGAGAAGGGAGGGTAGCTAGGCTCAGGGAGAGAAGGGAGGGTAGCTAGGCTCAGGGAGAGAAGGGAGGGTAGCTAGGCTCAGGGAGAGAAGGGAGGGTAGCTAGGCTCAGGGAGAGAAGGGAGGGTAGCTAGGCTCAGGTAGAGAAGGGAGGGTAGCTAGGCTCAGGGAGAGAAGGGAGGGTAGCTAGGCTCAGGGAGAGAAGGGAGGGTAGCTAGGCTCAGGGAGAGAAGGGAGGGTAGCTAGGCTCAGGGAGAGAAGGGAGGGTAGCTAGGCTCAGGGAGAGAAGGGAGGGTAGCTAGGCTCAGGGAGAGAAGGGAGGGTAGCTAGGCTCAGGGAGAGAAGGGAGGGTAGCTAGGCTCAGGGAGAGAAGGGAGGGTAGCTAGGCTCAGGGAGAGAAGGGAGGGTAGCTAGGCTCAGGGAGAGAAGGGAGGGTAGCTAGGCTCAGGGAGAGAAGGGAGGGTAGCTAGGCTCAGGGAGAGAAGGGAGGGTAGCTAGGCTCAGGGAGAGAAGGGAGGGTAGCTAGGCTCAGGGAGAGAAGGGAGGGTAGCTAGGCTCAGGGAGAGAAGGGAGGGTAGCTAGGCTCAGGGAGAGAAGGGAGGGTAGCTAGGCTCAGGGAGAGAAGGGAGGGTAGCTAGGCTCAGGGAGAGAAGGGAGGGTAGCTAGGCTCAGGGAGAGAAGGGAGGGTAGCTAGGCTCAGGGAGAGAAGGGAGGGTAGCTAGGCTCAGGGAGAGAAGGGAGGGTAGCTAGGCTCAGGGAGAGAAGGGAGGGTAGCTAGGCTCAGGGAGAGAAGGGAGGGTAGCTAGGCTCAGGGAGAGAAGGGAGGGTAGCTAGGCTCAGGGAGAGAAGGGAGGGTAGCTAGGCTCAGGGAGAGAAGGGAGGGTAGCTAGGCTCAGGGAGAGAAGGGAGGGTAGCTAGGCTCAGGGAGAGAAGGGAGGGTAGACGCAGGGAGACAGTAGGAGAGGGAGAGGAGACAAGCAAACTTTAGGAGACAATCATAGCGACGATAAAATGGAGGCAGTAGGAAAAATAAGAGAAGTCTGACCAGCATTCGGTCTCCAACAATGCTGCTGCTGTTGCTGCTGCTGTTGCTGCCAACAGACAGAAGGCTCCGATCTGCCTTGAATACTGGCAGACAGACAAGCTTCGGCGTAGTTTAAAAAACCTGTTCCCAACTGCATCTGCGGATGCTGCGGCTGATGCTGCTGCTGTATTGGAGAGTTGAGAAGCCACGAGGCCTGGTAGATTTGCTGCTCCATGAGTATGCTGGTCTTTGACTAGAATTTGATAAAGCTGCTTCTGGCGTGCAGCCCTTTGTTGGCACCAAACTTTTTGTTTTAAATAGAACTGTGCAGTCCGGGTTTTATAATTGGCTCTCTCTAATTTGATGCGCCACACTGCGGATGGGGATGGAGTGGAGGGAGAGAGGCTGGAACTCCCCAGGAGGTTAGGAGTACTGGAGATGTGGAAGTCACTAAAAATGAAGGTGGCCCAGCCAAAGCTTCTTTTTTGGGTTTCGAGGCTACTTTTAGGGGTTCCAAAGCTACTATTTCGGGGTTCCAAAGCTACTATTTCGGGGTTCCAAAGCTACTACTATTTCGGGGTTCCAAAGCTACTATTTCGGGTTCCAAAGCTACTGTTTCGGGGTTCCAAAGCTACTATTTCGGGGTTCCAAAGCTACTACTATTTCGGGGTTCCAAAGCTACTATTTCGGGGTTCCAAAGCTACTATTTCGGGTTCCAAAGCTACTGTTTTGGGGTTCCAAAGCTACTGCTGTTGTTAAAGCAGACACTAGGGCGCAGTTGACTTCTAACGTTAAAGTAAAATTTAAAAAATCAATACTGGCTTATGCCGAGAAGGTTAAACTCAGACTACCCCTTCCCTCTCGATTGCTCACTTCTTGCTAAGCAAAGCAAGTTTTTGCATAAACAACTGACTTCGAGAAGATCTTGACAGGACTCAGACAGTGTGACCCCGTCTTTCTTTTCATTTCTGGCTAAACTGGCTTTTGTCTATATTTAAAGCAATCAATTGCAGGCTTACAGAGAAATTTTATATATTGGGAGAAAAACTAGCTAATAATTTTATTAATTCAATGAAAAATGAAGATCTCAAGCACGATAAGTTTTGTTACATTAGTGCTTATGTTCTCCTGCCAGCTATCTGCTGGAAAGACGCATAGTCCGCAGAGCAAATTGTTAGGTGAGCCATCATTTATGCCCTGTGATTGCATTAGTAAGACTGAGCGCAAGCAATTAACAGACCACAAGCAATCAGACAACAATGAATCAGACCATAAGCAATCAAACCACAAGCAATCAGACCACAAGCAATCAGACAACAATCAATCAGACCACAAGCAATCAGACCACAAGCAATCAGACCACAAGCAATCAGACCACAAGCAATCAGACCACAAGCAATCAGACAACAATCAATCAGACCACAAGCAATCAGACCACAAGCAATCAGACCACAATCAATCAGACCACAAGCAATCAGACCACAATTAATCAGACCACAATTAATCAGACCACAAGCAATCAGACAACAATCAATCAGACCACAAGCAATCAGACCACAAGCAATCAGACCACAAGCAATCAGACCACAAGCAATCAGACCACAAGCAATCAGACAACAATCAATCAGACCACAAGCAATCAGACCACAAGCAATCAGACCACAATCAATCAGACCACAAGCAATCAGACCACAATTAATCAGACCACAAGCAATCAGACCACAAGCAATCAGAACACAATCAATCAGACCACAAGCAATCAGACCACAAGCAATCAGAACACAATCAATCAGACAACAATCAATCAGACCACAAGCAATCAGACCACAAGCAAACAGACCACAAGCAAACAGACCACAAGCAATCAGACCACAAGCAAACAGAACACAAGCAATCAGACCACAAGCAATCAGAACACAATTAATCAGACCACAAGCAATCAGACCTCTACCGAGCAGCAGCTAAATGCCCGAAGGAAAAAGCCTTAAAACGAAAGGAAAAGCTGGAATCAGCGATTCACAATGTGGCTGTGAACTATTCCCAATTGCTGATGAAGTACAAACTGACGGCTTACTATAAAATGCTCAAGGCCTCCCAGACGCCGGCAAAACCAAAGACAACAATGAAAAGCCAGAGCAAGAATGAGAGTTTCAAGGAGCGCGCTGAGAAACGATTGAAGCAGTTTCAGTCGTGTTGGCAAAGCGAGGTCAAGCAAGCCAAGTTGTTGAAAGCTCGACGCTTGCACGTGACGAATAGGCGAGCTCGACTGCAGAAGCGGCTGGTTAGGCTGAGAACTCGGCGAAAGACGCTCGATCAGGAAATTCGCAAGTTGGAAATTCAACAGAGGAAGTCGAGCAGAACGAAAGTCGGGAAGGGGAAGAAGGTGAGTATCGAAGTGTGTTGATCTCGAAGGGTTTGTTCTACAATCAATAGTAATAATAATAATTGATTACACCTGCTGAAGGCTGCGTACGGCTGTTCAGTCCAAGGACTGGGGTCGCCACACGTCACACCCTCAATCACCCCAGCTAATGCTGGCACCCATTTTACAGCTGGGTGAACTGAAGCAATGCAGAGTAAAGTGTCTTGCTCAAGGACACAAATTGTTCCAGTGGGATCGGGAATCGAACCCCCGACCTTCAAGCCGTGAGTCAGAAGCTCTAACCACGGCACTAGGCTACAAGGCATTTTGCTGCTACAATCAGCAATACATGTAGTTAATCCACAAGGACTCAAGGATTCCAACCTCCTGCTAGGTTTTAAGTATAGACCCGCCCTTAACTTGTGTATAACGCGATACAAAAATTAAGCAATGTCGTTGTTAATATAGCTCACCTAAGAGTTCAACTGGTTGCCAATCAGAATATGGTGGTGACGCAATTTTGCGCGGAAAAAAATTGGGTTCATGTATACTCAGTTTAGTTACCTTGTTCTTCGTGTCGGTTGAAGCCAGGAGGTTTACACACACAGCCTCTGTAAAGTCTCTGTATGGTTGTAGAACAATGTCGCTGAAGCATTCATTCTTCATTGGAATTGATTTTAGCGTCATCAAGCCAGCAGCAGTGACAGCAAGCATCATGGCCGCTCTGGCGTCGCGGTGATACGTTATCGCCGACATCGGCTCACCCAACGCATCCGGGACATCTCGGCTGAGCTTCAGCGACTTGCCCAGCGTGCCACGGCAGTTCGCTGCCGAATCCAGCGTCACGAAGAGGCGATGATGCGGCTGAAAACTCGAAGACGAGGATTTTTAAGACGAGTGAAACGACTGGGATTGTTGCAGAAGTCTTCAACTGGCAGAACCTAACTTGGTATGCGGAATTGGGAACTAATTTAATCTTTTTTTGTCAGGGTGCCCGGGGTCTGGTGACTGGTTTCCTTGTTGTGAGCAAGTGATGTCAATTTCAAGTTCCGAACCAAACTACATGAAGCAAAGCTCCAGAGTTAGTCATGAAGTTGTCTAAGTGAAATTGAGGTCTTTTGAAAGAAGAACCCTGATATCTCTTTTTTGTTTAGCTTCTGAATTTTCATTTGATTGAATGTTCTTTATGGAACGGTCATTTTCATGCTTCTATTGAAATTATTTTACTTGTAATGGTGTTTAGCAAATATATAATTCAAGAACCAACTTTAAATCTCCACTACTTTACTTTTCGCCAAAGTAGTATGTAAAGCGTACATATTTTCTTTCTAGGAAGATGTAGGGAAAAATAAGGATTTTCATGTCTAAATAACCCTAGAGTCGTGTTTGAATACCCCATAGAGTCGTGCCTAACTACCCCTAGAGTCGTGTCTGAATACCCCATAGAGTCGTGTCTGAATACCCCATAGAGCCGTGTCTGAACACCTCATATAATTGTGTCTGAATACCCCATAGAATCGTGTCTGAATATCCCATAGAATCGTGTCTGAATACCCCATAAAGTCGTGTCTGAATACCCCATAGAATCGTGTCTGAATACCCCATAGAGTCGTGTCTGAATACCCCTAGAGTAGTTTCTGAATACCCCATAGAGCCGTGTCTGAATACCCCATAGAGCCGTGTCTGAATACCCCATAGAGTCGTGTCTGAATACCTCATAGAGTCGTGTCTGAATACCCCATAGAGTCGTGTCTGAATACCTCATAGAGTCGTGTCTGAATACCCCATAGAGTCGTGTCTGAATACCCCATAGAGTCGTGTCTGAATACCCCATAGAGTCGTGTCTGAATACCCCATAGAATCGTGTCTGAATACCTCATAGAATCGTAAAATATTGAGCTACTTGAATCATCAATATCAGACTTCAGCATATTGCCATATAAGTAAGTATTAAGTATCATTCTTTGCATATCGCTAAAAATCAACAATGTCTTAAGATTTGATCTGTTTGAATTAGAACTATTGCTCTTTGGATAAGACTGCTCAGTCATGGTTCCAAACAATTGGTCCATCTTGGTCTATTCAGCTTTCAAGTTTAGTACTCCTTGGCTAGACAAACATTACAGGCCAAAGAAACGAAGGATGGAAGGATTGCGACAAGGAGCTCAGTTTGAGTAAAAAAAAGATGCAGCATACATGTAAAGCGGGAAGGGAAGGAAGAGCATACAGCTACATGTACCAAAAATATGTCAGTAAGTTCGACCGGTGCACTGCAGAACCGGCGCAGCCTTCCTATCATGTTTCTCTTGGTCTGGATTCCGGAAGGAAGGAAAAACCTTGCTGCTTAAAAAATATAGGAATTATACTGACTTTCTTTACTGGAAGTATTTTACGATCTGACTCTGATTTTAAAGCTAGTCCAAATTCTGTTTGAGTTGAAGACTATACGCAATACTGGCGAGACAAAATAATTAATTTAGCGAAACAACAAATCTGAAAAAGCTAATGAATAAAAATATTTTTGTGACGCAACAGGAGTTAAAATCTCGCGCGTTAGCATAATATTCAAGCTTTTTTTGGTAGCAATATGGAGCCTTACGGCAGTGTCAAATCAGCTTGATTCAGGCAACCTTCAGGTATCAAATCAGCTTGATTCGGGCAATCTTCAGGTATCAAATCAGCTTGATTCAGGCAACCTTCAGGTATCAAATCAGCTTGATTCAGGCAATCTTCAGGTATCAAATCAGCTTGATTCAGGCAACCTTCAGGTATCGAATCAGCTTGATTCGGGCAATCTTCAGGTATCAAATCAGCTTGATTCAGGCAACCTTCAGGTATCAAATCAGCTTGATTCAGGCAATCTTCAGGTATCAAATCAGCTTGATTCAGGCAACCTTCAGGTATCAAATCAGCTTGATTCAGGCAACCTTCAGGTATCAAATCAGCTTGATTCAGGCAACCTTCAGGTATCAAATCAGCTTCATTCAGGCAATCTTCAGGTGTCTAATTAACTTGATTCAGGCAATCTTCAGGTGTCTAATCAAATTGATTCAGGCAATCCTCAGGTGTCAAATAAGCTTGATTCAGGCAATTTTCAGCTGTCTAATCAGCTTGATTCAGGCAATCTTCAGGTGGTTAATCAACATGATTCAGACAATCTTCAGGTGTCTAATCAGCTTGATTCAGGCAATCTTCAGGTGTGTAATCAGCTTGATTCAGGCAATCTTCAGGTGTGTAATCAGCTTGATTCAGGCAATCTTCAGGTGTCTAATCAGCTTGATTCAGGCAATCTTTAGGTTTCAAAAATAAACATGATTCAGACAATCTTCAGGTGTCTAATCAACTTGATTCAGGCAATCTTCAGGTGTGTAATCAGCTTGATTTAGGCAATCTTTAGGTTTAAAAAATCAACATAAATCAGGCAATCTTCAGGTGTCAACTCAACTTTCTTTTGCCACTTTTGCATAGGTACGATAACTTAGTTAGTGTTGTAGATTGTAAGCTCGTGCACTACTGAAGACAGCTGTAGTTATGCTGACAATAGCAATAAAACCTTCTCAACCGGCTCCTACATAGGCATTGATTAGCAGTTCCGTGTTCTCATTATCTTGCTGTGCGACAAACGAAGAGCCAGCCCTTCAAGTTCTCACGATCGAGAGAGTCTTTTATGGGGTAAACTATTTGAACACACTAATAATTAAAACACTTCTCAGCCGCTACGACTAAAGAAGGAAAAGACAAAAAGAGTTGAAGGCTTTTGTTGCTTGTTATTTATATTGCAAGCAGTTGCAGTATGTCAGTTGCGACTGGTTGATGCAGATTATATTTCTACTGCATAATGATGCAATTAGAAAATACTCAATTATTTAAACCATTCAACTTAGATTTCCAACTTTAGTTTAGCTTGGTTTATCACTGATTTAAGACCTTGATTCCTGATGCATTAGATTCAGGTGCAACCTTTAGGTGTCTAATCAACTTGATTCAGGCAATCTTCAGGTGTCTAATCAACTTGATTCAGGCAATCTTCAGGTGTCTAATCAACTTGATTCAGGCAATCTTCAGGTGTTTAATCAAATTGATTCAGGCAATCTTCAGGTGTTTAATCAACTTGATTCAGGCAATCTTCAGGTGTCTAATCAACTTGATTCAGGCAATCTTCAGGTATCTAATCAACTTGATTCAGGCAATCTTCAGGTATCTAATCAACTTGATTCAGGCAATCTTCAGGTGTCTAATCAACTTGATTCAGGTGCAACCTTCAGGTGTCTAATCAACTTGATTCAGGCAATCTTCAGGTGTTTAATCAACTTGATTCAGGCAATATTCAGGTGTCTAATCAACTTGATTCAGGCAATCTTCAGGTATCTAATCAACTTGATTCAGGTGCAACCTTCAGGTGTCTAATCAACTTGATTCAGGCAATCTTCAGGTGTTTAATCAACTTGATTCAGGCAATATTCAGGTGTCTAATCAACTTTTCTTAGTCTGATAAAATTGATGAGTAGTTTGTACATATGAGGGATGTTCATTTAAAACCCTGTTTTGTCTAGCTCTAACTTGTCGCAGAGGCTTTCCACCGTTCATTTCAATCGACAGTATATTTATTATACAGAAATTGTTTTTTTTCGAAGTACTATACGATTAGATGAAATGCCGGTATTGATGGTACATGTAGGAGCATAAAAATCGATATTTGTGTGTACAATCAAGTTTGTACAAGTTTCAAGTTTCAAGTTTGAAGGATGGGTCGGAGAAGATGATTGTCAACCCTGATGTTCGTACCCGGCGGTTTGTCAGTCCCCAGTTTTTTAATCCTGATTTCTTCCCTTAGTTCGATTTTGTTGTTATTAAGAACCTGTTCAATGGCAATGGTGACAAAGTTTGCAATCGAGTGATTGGGGGTGAGAAAGTGCTCTGACCCCGAAGTAGCGACTCTCCTGTTAATATTTGACCTGTGTTGGTTCATTCTATCTCTCATTGTTCTTCTAGTCATACCTACATAGATGATTTTCCCAGGGTGGCACTGGTTACAGGAGATGCCATAGATGATGCTCTTGGAGCCACAGGACAGGCTCTGAGAGATTAAAAAACCGGAAGCCGGTCTCAGTCCCTACCAGAGCAGGGTCAGAGCAACGTCTGACGGCAAGTCCAAAGATAGGACGAGAAGAGAGACATCTGAGGGTTCTCACGCCGAAAACCGCTCCCTTAAATAGACCTCACGGCCGCCGCTCCAAGGTCGTTTCCATGACTCCCTCTCTCTGATTGGCTGCCGAAAAAATGACGTCAGAATGAGTCATGACGAGAAGCATGAGAACGCCATAGCAACATGAGAAATGGGGAAGTTGCGCAATCCGGAGGAGCGGTGGGGGATAATGAGCACAGCGGGGGGTCGAAGAAGTGTTGCGCAAGCAAACATGGAGAAAAATTGGGGCGCAGGCCGAGAACAAAGGAAATGGAAATCGGGGATAATTGGGGAGAACCGAGAACAATAGAAAAGTAAACATTGGGGAAAAGGTGCTAATTGGGTGCGAAAACGAGAAAAAAGAATCAAAAAACGAGAACAATAGAAGCGGAGGTGGGGTGGATGTCGCATGAGAAATCTTGAGAAGAGAACAATAGCATGAGAAAAGGTTGCGCAAGAGGGGATGATGAGTCAGTGGGGTGAAGGAGGGGTCAGAAGTTTTGCGTCACCGTTTGGGATTCTAAAAGGAGATGAGGCGACGGTGAGCACAGGAGGTACTGTAAGTAGGCACGGGATGAGAAGGGGACAGCGCAAGAAAAATAGGCTAAAACGTGACAAAAAGATGGAAAGCAGGAGAAGAACATCTTTTGAAAAAGTTTCCCCCACCAGACCCCGCGACCAGAGCGTGGTTACATCACAATCTTCAGATGTCTAATAAGCTTGATTCAGACAATCTTCAGGTGTTTACTCAGCTTGATTCAGACAATCTTCAGGTGTTTACTCAGCTTGATTCAGGCAATCTTCAGGTGTTTACTCAGTTTGCTTCAGGCAATCTTCAGGTGTTTACTCAGCTTGATTCAGGCAATCTTCAGGTGTTTACTCAGCTTGATTCAGACAATCTTCAGGTGTTTACTCAGCTTGATTCAGGCAATCTTCAGGTGTTTACTCAGCTTGATTCAGGCAATCTTCAGATGTTTACTCAGCTTGATTCAGGCAATCTTCAGATGTCAGATCAACTTCAACTTTCTGTCAAAAACTATTTTTCCAGGTGAAGCCATTTCCGTGACTAGAGAACAGCAGAGTCTTTAATTGACAGCCAGTCACTCCGACACTCTGCTTCTACGTAAAATTCAAGTTTCCCTGCCTACTCAGCAAAACTGATGTAGACGCCTTAAAAGTGTTTGAACTACACATTAATTTAGCTGGCCAAAATTCTCCAGAAGAAGTTTAATGAGCATGCAGGTTCAGACCAGACTAACTTAAAAATAGTTCAGGTGAAAAAATTTCAGTATGCCAGATGATTAGCTTGAAGCAAACTTGAGTTAATAAGAGAGCTGCATTTGAGCAAACATGGCCCTTGAGTCCGTTTCATTGGTACATTTCTTAGAAAATTAGATATCGCTTTTTAAATACTTTAGTCACGATCTACTCGAAACCTGTTATGTCGAGAAGCTCATGGTTGTCCTTGCAACACCTGCTCAAGACAAATAATCTTCAGGCTGTCAAGAATTTCTGTTCTATCCATCTTGCAGATGAGCAAACAGTGAGCAGGTTTGTTAAAATTGACATATATGGGCCAGCGTGCGGCTACCTGCCATTAACTTGTCCTTCGCTTCATCAAGACATTGGGAGATGAGTTAATAATTTTCCCGTGAAATATTTATACTTAATTATCGCGTTTATCTGCTGCCAGAGTTCCCACGCCAGGACTTCAGACCTCAGAATTGCTAGGCTGGACTTTTTCAGTGGTTTTTTGGAAGTGGCTGAAGAGAACTGGATGGATAGAGATGCTTGCTAACAAGTGTGGCATGAATGTGATGCAGGCTCTTCAACCAGAACGTGCAGCTGTTTCACTGGGCTTCGAGTGTGGTCCTTTCTTTGAGTCCATGTATCTATCTATCTATCTATCTATCTATCTATCTATCTATCCATCTATCTATTTATCTATCTATCTATGTATCTATCTATCTATGTATCAATCTATCAATCTATCTATCTATCTATCTATTTATCTATCTATCTATCTATCTATGTATCTATCTATCTATCTATCTATCTATCTATCTATCTATCTATCTATCTATCTATCCATCTATCTATCTATCTATGTATCTATCTATCTATCTATCTATCTATCTATCATCTGGCAAAATCTTGTCAAGTTCGCTCGAACCGCCTGTTTGCTGCTGTCTATTCACACTTGCTTTTTCTATGGATGGATCTATTTTTAGCCGTATTTCACGTGCCACATAAAGTTTCTATGCACAATAGGCCTAGACCTGCTTCCATTTGCATCTTTTATTTTAGGCTAAACAGTGGTCCGCATCCGTGTTGAGTGACAGCTTGTCGACGTACATGCAAACTCCAGCTGCATTCCGCCAACAGATCTCCATCCAAAACAGCAAAGTATTCTTCCATTTCCTGCAACATAAACTTGAAGACTTTCTTGGATGTGGATTGATGGCTAAAATGACAGCAGCCAGTGACTTGGAGTTTGTTCCAGTTTGGGGAATCTGACTGATAGGGTACATTGTGTGCAACGAAAATTAAAGAATTATGTGAGGTCGGGACTCGGAATTGCCAGATCGGGATTGTCAGATCGGGATTTCCAGATCGGGATTGTCAGATCGGGATTGTCAGATCGGGATTCGGGATTGTCAGATCGGGATTCGGGATTGTCGGATCGGGATTTGGGAGCTTCAGATCGGGATTCAGGATTGTCAGATCGGGATTCAAGATTGTCAGATCGGGATTCAGGATTGTCAGATCGGGATTGTCGGATCGGGATTTGGGAGCTTCAGATCGGGATTCGGGATTGTCAGATCGGGATTCAGGATTGTCAGATCGGGATTCAGGATTGTCAGATCGGGATTCGGGATTGTCAGATCGGGATTCAGGATTGTCAGATCGGGATTCGGGATTGTCAGATCGGGATTCAGGATTGTCAGATCGGGATTCAGGATTGTCAGATCGGGATTCGGGATTGTCAGATCGGGATTCAGGATTGTCAGATCGGGATTCGGGATTGTCAGATCGGGATTCAGGAGCTTCAGATCGGGATTCAGGATTGTCAGATCGGGATTCAGGATTGTCAGATCGGGATTCAGGATTGTCAGATCGGGATTCGGGATTGTCAGATCGGGATTCAGGATTGTCAGATCGGGATTCGGGATTGTCAGATCGGGATTCAGGAGCTTCAGATCGGGATTCAGGATTGTCAGATCGGGATTCGGGATTGTCAGATCGGGATTCGGGATTGTCAGATCGGGATTCAGGATTGTCAGATCGGGATTCAGGATTGTCAGATCGGGATTCAGGATTGTCAGATCGGGATTCGGGATTGTCAGATCGGGATTCAGGATTGTCAGATCGAGATTCGGGATTGTCAGATCGGGATTCGGGATTGTCAGATCGGGATTCAGGATTGTCAGATCGGGATTCGGGATTGTCAGATCGGGATTCAGGATTGTCAGATCGGGATTCGGGATTGTCAGATCGGGATTTGGGATTGTCAGATCGGGATTCAGGATTGTCAGATCGGGATTCGGGATTGTCAGATCGGGATTTGGGATTGTCAGATCGGGATTCAGGATTGTCAGATCGGGATTCGGGATTGTCAGATCGGGATTCAGGATTGTCAGATCGGGATTCGGGATTGTCAGATCGGGATTTGGGAGCTTCAGATCGGGATTCGGGATTGTCAGATCGGGATTCAGGATTGTCAGATCGGGATTCGGGATTGTCAGATCGGGATTCGGGATTGTCAGATCGGGATTCAACAGCCTCTTCAGCTCCATTTTTATTGGCATAAAAATTCCAAAACCTGCAAAGCAGCTCATCAGGAGGGGACAGAATTGAGAATATTCTGATGCAGTACAATACTCGTATAAGGAGACATGTGGTAATTTGCATATTTAAATAATTCTCTCAAATTGAGGCCACAAGTCACTAAGGCAGCTGAATCCCAGTTTAAAGACAGAACAATGTCCCATCAAGCAAGCATTGCAGTAGATTTTGGAGTCGCATAACTTATGCCATTTTCCTGACAGTTTAATAGCAGAGGATCTGTGTGCTGAGGAAATATGATGAGCTGACTTTTCCAAGAAAAGACGTGACTTAAAAAGACGATTTTGCAAAGCGATTTGATGTCGAACTGCTGGTAAAATTTGGCTAAATATGTCAAAGGTTTTCATGTATATAATCATGGATGTTTAATGCGCATTCTAGGGTTAGAAAGTCCGAGGCTGCATTTGATGGTCTCGAGGCGAGCGAAGCGAGCCGAGGACCATTAAGTGTGGCCGAGGACTTTCTACCATTGAATGCGCATTAAACTACCATGATCTTATATGAAATCCGAATTGCTTATTTTTGTAGCTTTCTCTTGAGCCGGGCCGAATGCGGTGCAGCCAGTCGGCAAAGTCCCGACTGGGGGTGTGGGGGCGAAGCCCCCACTGGAACCATAGACAAATTTTCCATAAATTTAAGACAGTACTAGCTAGACGAAATCCGAATTTCTTTCTTTCGTAGCTTTCTCTTGAACCACACCGCGATGGAAGAAGAATTTGATAGCGACAACTTTTTTAATTTTTTCGATCCAGCCCCTGCTGGAAATGTAGTTCCGCCGCCCCTCGGAAACGCTAAAACACTGCCGACCAAACCTAGCTCTCGTTTCGGTGAGATTCCAGCGCTTCTATTACTGACCACGGTGTCAAGTCTATCATCATTGATGGAGCTAAAACCGAAATTCAGTTTAAGTGAGTTAGAGAAACGTTTAATGCACTGCCTATTATTGAAAAAACGTAATATGTTTCTTATATAACCCTACCAATTGTCCATGGCTTGGCTAGAAAATTGTTTTTTTATTGCTTCGTTATACAGTATATAATAACAGTTTTTTTGTTGTATCCAAGTACACTGTCTAGTTCTGTTTAGTCTATGGTTCAAACTGCTTTCATTTAGGGACCATTTGATGTGCCTGGAATTATAGCACTTTAAACCATAGACTAGGCTTTCCTGGCTCAGAATGAGCCCAATAAATGTCAATAAAATAAGAAATCGGATTTTATATAAATTTAGTTTTCTATCGTTGCAACGCATATTTTGGAAATAAAATTTGTTTTCTGTGTAAAAAGAAGATCAGGTTATGATAATCTTTTATACTTCTATAGTCTATGGTTCGAGTCTATTCTATTTATAGTCTATTGTACACCTATAGAAAGTGTACTACAGAACTCTATGGTAGAGTCTGCAAAGAGCTACTTCTACCATAGACTAAAGAAGTAGCTCTTTGCAGACTATAGAAGTAGCTGTTGTCTATAGTTTGAGTGTACTATGTGGTGTACAATTTTACAGTCTTTTCAGTTCCCCACTTTTTTTAAAGAAGCCCTCTGTCTGCGGATTCAAAACTGAATAATTGTAGTGGTTTGAACGAGAGGTGAAGTAGATCGTAAGGTTGACTATTTTGACAAAAATCCAATCTGAATTTTACTAAATTTTACGACTTTAGGTTGCTCAGCCCGCTTTTCATAATACTAGCTTCTCATGATTAAATGTAAGTTTCAAATTAATGTTCTAGTGTTCTTTTCCTATGTTCCAAATTTCTCTCTCTCTCTCTCTCTCTCTCTCTCTCTCTCTCTCTCTCTCTCTCTCTCTCTCTCTCTCTCTCTCTCTCTGGCTACCAGACTGATTTTAGCACATGGTCCTCTCTGCGCCATTCTTTACTTTAGCCACCACACCTTCCAGCTTGCAGATAAAAACAAACTTACATGTATTTCTGTTGTCTATGGCTTTCTATGGTTTGTCTGTGTGAAATCTTTATCACAATGCCATGCTTCCTCCGAGGCGACCTCGAGAATAAACTTTGCCTTTTTTGTGAATACGACAACGAAGATGCTCAGCATTTTGTTTG
>NIVC01003126.1:40000-45000 GCA_002269645.1 Macrostomum lignano
GTGTCAGTTAGATTGAGAGTGACGCCCTGACGTCATGGACATTTTCTGGAGATGATTCGTAAAAGTAAAGTCTTGAAATAAAAGTTCAGAAAAATGGGTCAAGGAAAGGTGGAACTTTCCTTCTCTACTTTGCAGAGATAAACATTTAGAAGAATGTGCTTTTACTTGTTGATGATGATGACTATTTAAGATGATTATTATAGGTCAAGATGATTATTACAGTTTAAAGATGATTATTACAGTTAAGGATGATTATTACAGGTAAAGATGATTATTACAGGTAAAGATGATAATTACATTTAAAGATCAAAGTTCCTCTTTTGTTTCAAGTTGTATTTTAAAGTCAGTCATTTAAATCTTGAGCCAATTGGTTGGTGAGAGAAGCGGAGAGGTTAAAAAAGCAGAGAGTGGGTGACCTCGAGACATGTATGGACCGACTGTTCAACCGCGTGTTACTCGGCTCAGGGCAAACAGAAAATACCATAGTAACTCGCAGTCGCAGTCATCTAAAACAGGCATGGCACACAGTATAGCAGAGAGAGAGAGAGAGAGACAGTGACAGACAAAAAGTGTGTCATGTGTCTAACAGTCTTTATCTAAAAAAGCCCACCCTACGGCCCGGTGTGACTTTTAAAAAACCTCAGCCAGAGCAGCTTTGAGTCGATAATAACAGCTCTAGAGACAGAAATGTCTGCTCAAACTTCACTACCAGTCGGAGCCGTGTTCGGCCTGGGCCGGGCCGGTCGGATCCACTTCGGCAACATCGCATCGCTTCGCCTTGCCCGAGTCAAATACGTCATCGATGCCGACCCAAAGGCCGCGTCGGTGGCTGCAGCGGCAATTCTTGGCGGACAGACCGATGAGCTGCCAAAATTTCTGCTGCCAGAAGAAGAAGACCAAGCCATGGCCGATCCTGAGGTGACCTTCTGCGTCATCTGCTCGCCAACCATGACGCACGAAACGGCGCTGAGAAAGTGCATTAACAGCGGCAAGCAGATGTTCTGCGAGAAGCCCATAGCAACCAGTCTAGAAAGCATGAAGGAGGTGCACAAGCTGGCGGAGAACAAGGGACTGCTTCTGCACTGCAGCTTCAACAGGTTCGCTGATGGATTGACATGATGCTCTTGCGGTTGTTGTTGCAGAATTTGCTTTTTTGCATGTGTCTGACAGGTGATTCATGTGTCTAACAGGTGATTCATCTGTCTAAAAGGTGATTCATGTGTCTAACGAGTGATTCATGTGTCTAACAGGTGATTCATGTGTCTAACAGGTGATGAATGTGTCTAACAGGTGATTCATGTGTCTAACAGGTTATTCATGTGACTAACAGGTGATGAATGTGTCTAACAGGTGACTCATGTGTCTAACAGGTGATGAATGTGTCTAACAGGTTATTCATGTGTCTAACAGGTTATTCATGTGTCTAACGAGTGATTTATGTGTCTAACGAGAGATTCGTATGTGTCTAACAGGTGATTCATGTGTCTAACAGGTGATTCATGTGTCTAACAGGTGACTCATGTGTCTAACAGGTGACTCATGTGTCTATCAGGTCACACCATTAGTCTAGCAACGTCAGCATGTACAGTTACTGTAGTACTTCACTATAATTTTTGAAAAAATGAATTTTTTAAATCTTCAGGCGCTATGACCCGAGCTTCAGTCTGCTGAGGGATCGAATTCCGAACACCTGCGGCGAGGTGCACACTATTCGTACATGCAGTCGCGACAACCCCTATCCGAGTATTGAGTACCTGAGAACTAGCGGTATGTTTTGCCTTTTAACAATGTCCCGTGTTTTATCTTATCGCTAAAGTATTTTTAGCTTTTTGTCTTTTAGTGTGATTGACGCTCGTGACAGAAACACATCATTATTGGCAGAAAAGGTTAGATTAAAACGCACAGACACAATGGCTCGGATCCTTGCTGTCTCACGAACTATTCAAGCGCAATGCTAGAAAATAGCTAATAGAAAAGTATTCGTAAAGATAAAGGAACGATAACCCAGTGAAGAATTGCCAGAGTGACAGAGTGACAGGTTGACAGAGTGACAGGTTGACAGAGTGACAGGTTGACAGAGTGACAGGTTGACAGAGTGACAGGTTGACAGAGTGACAGGTTGACAGAGTGACAGGTTGACAGAGTGACAGGTTGACAGAGTGACAGGTTGACAGAGTGACAGGTTGACAGAGTGACAGGTTGACAGAGTGACAGGTTGACAGAGTGACAGGTTGACAGAGTGACAGGTTGACAGAGTGACAGGTTGACAGAGTGACAGGTTGACAGAGTGACAGGTTGACAGAGTGACAGGTTGACAGAGTGACAGGTTGACAGAGTGACAGGTTGACAGAGTGACAGGTTGACAGAGTGACAGGTTGACAGAGTGACAGGTTGACAGAGTGACAGGTTGACAGAGTGACAGGTTGACAGAGTGACAGGTCGACAGAGTGGCAGGTTGACAGAGTGACAGGTTGACAGAGTGACAGGTTGACAGAGTGACAGGTTGACAGAGTGACAGGTTGACAGAGTGACAGGTTGACAGAGTGACAGGTTGACAGAGTGACAGGTTGACAGAGTGACAGGTTGACAGAGTGACAGGTTGACAGAGTGACAGGTTGACGGAGTGACAGGTTGACAGAGTTACAGGTTGACAGAGTGACAGTGATAAATTAACGGAAGGAAAGTGTCAAAATGACTGTCAATATTGGTAAAAGAGGCAGAGAAAAGAAAGTTGGAAAGAAAATGGTTGAGGATCATTGATTGACACTTCTCACCATTTTTTTCACAAGGCGGAATTTTCCACGACTGCGGAGTGCACGACCTTGACATGGCCTGCTGGCTGGCTGGCGAGTGGCCCTCTACGGTTTTTGCCACCGCCGCTCGACACAACCCCCAGCTGAAGGACTTCAACGATCACGACACGGCCGTGATTGTGGTCAAATTTCCTAGCGGCGCGATTGGCATTATTGAGTTGGACAGGCGGTCAACTTATGGATATGACCAGAGAATTGAGGCAAGTTTGAAGTCCTACATCCGGGGGCCCGTAGCCCAGTGGCCAGCGGCCCAAGCTCGATTCATTTGTTGTGCAGTCACATTAACGTCCTTGAGGGCTAACCCGATAAATAAAGTTAGGGGGCCGCTGTGCACTCCTGTGTGAGTGTGTGCCTGTGCGTATGACTGCGTACGCATCTGCGCGCCTGTGTGCCTGCTCAGGGGAGTCGGCGGAATGGGCAGTAATGCCTCTCGCCGGTTGTGTGACAATGTCGCTTAACCCTTAGATGCCGGGTGGCTAGCAGAGCTGACCATAGCCATAGAATAGAAGGTGACGAGGAAAAAAATTGGTAGTCTATGGCCAGTGAGGCGCAGAATTGCAGCTCCTTTCCTGCCGAATAAATAGCGCACTCACTCAGTCTGTAGCACTCTGTAGCGACCACTAGAGCAACTTTCATGTACTAACAATGGCACAGAAAAAAGATGCAGTTTATTGTTGAATTAATTTCGAACTATACAGTTAAAGGGAAAGTTAAAGTTAAAGTTCAAGCAAAAGAAGATATTTGTCCAAAAGCAACAAAAAATTTATGATTTTGAGACGCAACTACATGTACGCTCGTATAGTAGCATATAATAATACAGGGAACAGTATTGTGGTAGAGTGCCGCAGTTGGACATTTAATTATTTTTGTCTTAACATAAAGGTAAAAAATTAATAGTCAATGCCGAATACAAACGCGAATTATATAGTACGGCTGGTGAAAGGAGTTCTTTAATTCAGTGATTCACATGCCACCGTTCAAAGCAGGGACTTGGGCACAGTCCAGGTGCATTCGGACACGCACTGCAGCAGAACACGGTGCGCTTCGCAGTGCCGTTGCGGTAGCACACGCGGCATCGCTTCACCGGCCTCGGGCACGATTCCCTCGGAGGCAGCTTTGATGGAAAGTGCTGCTGAGCTGCGGCCGCCGCTGGTTGCCTAGCTGCCGTTCGCTGTCTTCCTGGTCCCGTGGAGTCAACCAGTAGGGTGATACAGCTCTCCAGGAATTTGAAGAACTGCAGCCGGCCATCGTGCTTTGAGTATACAACCCATGCATTGTGTACAAGCAGCAGGCAGAGATGAAACCCCAACTTATGAAACCACTTGTAGGTTTTGCGGCAGCTGTCGTACGGTTTCAGCATGGCATCGAGTCGGTCAACGCCTCCCATGCAGCGGTTGTACAGCAGGTTCGAGGCGCTTTTCTGCACTTGCACAGCTTCACCATTCTTGCGAATTCGGTTCGTCGCTACTTTCTGAGCTGAGCCGTGGGTGTCGATCATGAAGAATGTTTTCAAGCCGCTTTCCTTGCGCTCCAGGATTTTCATGGCCAGCACTGGCAGCTTCCTCATGAAAACTACGTCATTCAACGGCACCTGCTGACTGCGCAATGCCAACGGCACTCCACGGTCGGCTCGAACAGTTGCTGTCAGCAGTGTGCTGCGTTCGTACAGAAAAGTCGCAAGCCGTACTGAGGCAAACCACTTGTCGACGAAAAGGTGATAGCCGAAACCGAGCAGGTCCTTGCAAAGGTGCACTACGATTTTCTCGCTTAGAGACAGCTGGTCACAACCGAGGTCGTCGCCAAAATGAGAGTTCTCTTCAGCAGTCGAATGTACTAGAAAGTTATACAGGTAGCCAGATGCAGACTCACAGGCGCAGTACATTTTAATTCCAACTCTGGCTCTCTTCGATGGGATGTACTGCCTAAACTGAAGGCGCCCCTTGTACAGAATCAGAGACTCGTCGACGCTGACCTGCTGCTCCGGCTGGTACACGTTCGCGCAGAGCTGCTGAGCCAGACGGAGCAGCGGCCGAATCTTGTGCAGTGGGTCGTTCGAGGCGGGTGCTCGTGCATCGTAGAAACGAAGGAAGGCCAGCAGCTGCTTGAATCGGTCACGGGTCAAGCCATTGGGCGATTGAAAAAACGGAGTGCTGTGAATGACACTGGTGCTCCAGTAATCATGCAGTT
>NIVC01003126.1:50000-90234 GCA_002269645.1 Macrostomum lignano
CGTTGCCCATTGTCGTCGTCGCTTGAAGTTTGAAGTCGCTCAGATTAGTCGCCTCTTGCGACAAGCTTGCGAAGCTGTAGAGCTATTCTGACCCGGTCTCTACACGGGTTGTTTTCGCAACTTAACGAGGTCGCAGATTGTAGCCGTGTTGCTGTTTCTCGGTTGATGTTTGTGTCTCCTCGTGTTTTGTTGCGATGTGGCGGTTCGCCGAACGCGTGCGATCAGCGTTGTCTAGTGACGGTAAAAACGTTGTCATGTCAGTGTTGATCTTCTTTAGTCGATGAATGTGCACGTAGAATTGGTGCTGATGAGGATCTTGCACATTGGCCAGGCGTGCCGTTGTCGGTGACGTTAGTTGGACCACTCGATATGGTCCTTTGTATTTCTGTGCGTGTTTGTGCGTTTGTTGCGGCGGATAGTGCAGGTAGACGATGTCGCCGGCTGTCAGAGTTGTCGATCTCGTGTCGGTGCCGGTGGTTAGAGCCACCTGATTGTCGATGTTGTGCTTGGCTACTTTCCATGCGAGGTGTAGTTGCGTGACGAACTTTTGAATGGACGTCGGGACTTCCACATATTGCGATGGTAGTAGTTGCTGTGCCAATAGGTTTGGTGGTTGGAAGTCTCGTCCAAACATTAGAAAGAATGGCGTATTGTCCGTCGATCTATGAATAGCGCTGTTGTAGGCCATTGTTACGGATTGTAGGTAGATGATCCAGTCTTCCGGCTGTTGATGCGCGAAGTGCGTGATCATCTCATGCAGATTACGATGAAACCGTTCAACCATGTTTGCTTTCGGATTGTAGGTCGACGTGTAGATCTGCGTGATGTTGAGTATCTTCACAACTTGCTGAAACAGTTGAGATACAAATTGTGATCCATTGTCCGACGTGAGATTCTTCGGTGAGCCGTACTTGCAAATAATGTCGTTGAAGAAACACATTGCCACCGTTTGAGCTGTGATGTCCGGTATCGGTATAGCGATAGCAAACTTCGAGAAAATATCCAAGGCGGTTAGGATGTAGGTGTAGGCGATGCCCTGGAGACAGCTCGGTGGTAGTGGTCCGGTGATGTCGATGCTGAGACAGTCCATAGTTGTTGACTTCGGAATGGACTGTAGCTGTGGCTTCTGTCGTCGTCCCGTCTTTGATGCTGCGCATGAGTGGCAGTTGTTGCAATACTGCTTGATGTCGCCGTACATGCTTGGCCAAAAGTAGTATTGCTCCACTCTTGCAATGGTTTTGGCTGCCGACAGGTGTCCAGCGAGTGGATTGTCGTGCAGTTCGTTGAGAATTGCCTGCCTAAACGAATATGGCATGTAGATTTTAGGTTTGTTGTCACTCATCCAGTAGAGTCGTGACTTGTTGATTGTTAAATGTTGTCGCTGCTTGCGCAGGAATTTTCGTTCCACGGGGCTGAGCTTGATGTCCTTGTCGTTGTTTTTAATTGCTTGGTAGAAGTAGTCGTTCTCGGTTTCATCCATCAACTCCTTGATGTTAGGAATTGGATGAATGGCGTTGACTTCGTAGGTTCTTGACAGAGCGTCCGCAGCCTTGTTAGTAATTCCTGGTTTGTAGACGAGTTTGTAGTTGTAGTCCTGGATCTTGAGTGTCATCCTGATGAGTCGGTTGTTTGTTTGTCCTTTTGTAGTTACGACGTAGGTCAGCGGTGCGTGATCTGTGCGTACTATCGTCTGTAATGGAGATCCATAGATGTAGTAGTGAAACTGTCGTAGAGCGAACAGAACTCCTAGTAGTTCTCGTTCCGTAGCTGACCATTTTGTCTCATTCGGTTTAAGTGCTCGACTGACGTAGGCTATAGGTCGTTCCTTTTTGTCTTCAGTTTCCTGTAGTAGGACTGCTCCGAGTCCCGTTCCTGAGGCGTCTGTCTCGATGATGAAGGGTTTGTCGAAGTCCGGATGCTGTAGCAGTGCGTCTGATGTCAGCTGCCGTTTGATTTCGTCAAAACTTTCTTGTTGCTTTTGTGTCCAATTCTCTTGTTTCCACTTGTCGAACTTGAGCAGGTCGTACAGCGGTTTTGCTGTCTTCGCGAAGTTCGGTAAGAACTTTCGGAAGTATTGCGCTAGTCCAAGAAACGATTGGACCTTTGTTATGCTAGTTGGCGTAGGAAACTTTTTTACTTTCTCCACGTTGTCTGGGTCCGGTGAAATTCCTTTGGCTGTCACTTGGTGTCCTAGGTAACGTACGTTGTCTCGGAAGAATTTGCATTTCGTTGGTTGCAGCTTAAGACCTTGGCGTTGAATGAGCGCTAGTGCCTTCTCCGTAGCTTCATAGAGTCGTTGGAAGTCTTCTCCGTAGGCCAAGATGTCGTCGACATAGTGCAACAGGTTCGTGCATCCTGCAAGCATGTATGCCGTTAGTCGGCTCATTGTTGCTGGGCTGTTGCTGAGTCCCATTGGCGATCGGTTGTACTCGTAGACTTGTCCATTGTAGGTCTTGAAAGCCGTGTACTGTCGTGATTCTTTCTCGATTTCAATTTGCCAAAATCCATGACGTAGGTCGAACACCGTGAACAATTTTGCTGTGTTGAGCTTCGCTAGTAGCTCGGAGATCTTTGGTAGGCTTTGCTGATCCGTCGGTATATACTTGTTCAGCAGTCTGAAGTCGCATACCAGTCGTCTTTCGTTAGTCTCCTTCTTTTGTACCAGTAGGCACGGTGAGGAGTAGGCTGAAATTGCTTTGCTGATGATGCCGTGCTTTAGCATTTTATCGATAATTTCGTCAAAGTGTTGTTGCAGATGCTTGGCAATCGGGTACGGCTTGCACTGAATTGGTTCCGTGTGTGGTAGAAGCTTGATTTCTTGTTTAATGTCTTTAGCGCGTCCGATGTCGTAATCATGATGGCAGAAGGCTTCGTTGTACTTCCACAACAGTTGTCGAACTTTCTTCTTTTGTTGTTCCGTGATCGGGCTGTCGTCCAAGTTGATTTTCTTTTGAAATTCTTCTTCTGTTAGTCGTGGAGTCGCGTGCTCAATCAGCATAACTGATGCTTGAGTATTAAGATGACCGATGCACATTCCTTGTCGTAGATGAACCATTTCCGCGTTTGGGTTAAAGATTTGTACTGGCAGCTGCGTATCTTTTGCCACCAGCACTAGTGCCGTAGGCATCATGATTTGATGTTTTGCCGTGACTCTCCTGTGTGGATCAAATATCATTGCTTCATCTGCCGCGCTGGTCGTTTTCGCTCTGACCCAGCATGCGCTTTCAGGCTGGATGATGACATCTTGCTGCAGAGTTACTTTTGGTAGTACTCGAATCTGGTTAATCAGTGGTTGCTCCACCGTGTCGATCCTAAACGTTTGCTTGTTGAAGTCGAAGGTCAATGGTAGTCGAAGCTGTTTGAACGTGTCTATTCCAACGATGACGTCTTGGTTTGGTAGTCTGTCGATGATGTACGTCGGGACCGTCAGCTGTTTATTTGCAATTTTCAAGTCGATATCTGCTTTTCCTAGGATGTTGAGTGAATGTCCTCCTGCTCCTGCAACTGCGATTGCTGCTGGTCGTACCGCGAGTCGTAGCTTGTTGCATAATTGTTGCGAGATGACTGTGATCGAGCTGCCTGAATCCAGTAGTGCTCGACATGGCAAGTTGTTGACAATGACCTGAGCCATTGCTTTGCCAATCTCGGCGTGTAGCGTGCAGACGTAGTTTTCCGGCCATTTTGGCTCGTGTTGTTCGGGCTGATAAATAGGTGGCTGCATTCTCGGTGCTGTTGGTGTTGTCGGAATCGATGGATACATTCGCGTTGATAGTGTTGGCTGTCCTTGAGTTTCACGCTGTGCGTCTTCTGTCAATTCCAAGTTTTTGTCTTCATCCCTTGTCGTCTTTTGCATGATAGCGTTCACTGTTCGTTTCGCTGTAGGGCAAGTGTTGCTGAAGCATCGTACTATCGATGAGATGATAAAAATTGCTGTGACTATCCAAACAACGCAGGCGCTGTAGAAGATGAAGCCTTGATATAGGCTGCCTCTTCCGTTAAGCAGCTCCAAGAAGCTGTTTGTCCAAAACGATTGGATGGCGTTGTCCATTGACACAAGGACCGGGAAATTGCGTGTTCCCGTTCCTTTATTCTTTCGTGTGAAGAGTTGACGAATCATTTTTCGTTGAGTGATAAACGCTTGCAAGAAGTCGTTGATGGTCCATCCTGGTGTTATTTCATCGAGTTGGATATCGGCGAATGGTGTGTACTTCGTTCTGTTGAATCGTATCTTCAGATCGTCCATATCGTACGTTTCATCGACAATCACCTCTGGTTCTGTGATGTTCGCTGTCGTTCCTGTCGTTTTAATGACATGTAGTGCATCGTCCAGTTGATAGTAGTTTGCTGCAGTGGTGCAAGGTCTTGGTATTGCGGTGCCAACGATGATGTTGTGTACCGTGTCCAAGAATCCTTGGATCCTTTTGCCTTCGTAGAATGCTTCAATTCTCGGCTTGTCGTAGCAAGTTGTTAAAGTGTTCGACGGTAAGATGTTGAAGTGCTGTATCGGCGTACACTTGTATATCAGGAGATGTCCATATATCGGAATTGCCAGAACCTCTCTCATTCCAGTGATCTTGCGAAATGTCATCGTAGGGTTGACATAGTAGTTTTGTCTTGCGTAGTTCAAGTTGATTGCGTGCATCTTGCAAGTTAACTGAACCAGTGATCGATGTAGGTGATTTAGCTGGTTATGCAGATTGTGATCTAAAGCCGTGATCTTTGCTGACAGTAGTCGGTTCGACACCAATCGTGGACGTTCTATGTCGCGTCGTTGCCTTTCTTGTTGCTGATATGTTCCGTTTATGATTGCCAGGAAGGTTTGTTTGTCACTATCCTTTACATAGACTGGTATTTCTTGCTCCGAGATGAACAGCGTCTTGTCCGTATTCTTGCATTTGAGTTCTTGTTCGATCGGCGTCTTTTGAAACGTCAAGGCCAAGTCTCCTGCTTTTGCCAAAAACGTATTCGACAATAGTCCTCCTTCCACTGTGTGATACTTTTGAAGCTTGCAGTCAATTTCCGGTTCTACTTCCCATGCGAAGAAATATTGTCGTGACTTGTACGGTTCCTCATAGTGTGAGTGTGCTCTGTGCTCAATCTGCCATCGATAGTTTTGATGATATGTTGGACTCAGTGGTAGACTGTGTAATTCTTCCTTTCGTAGAATTGGTGTTGGACACCATCCTTCACTGTATCGACATTCGCTTAGTTGCAGCTGTAACGATTCCATTTTCTCGTACGGATTGTAGTAGAATGGAATATTTCTGATCAAGTAGCTGTTACGTGCCATATATTCTTTCCATTTTCCGAAGAAGTGAATATATCGACCGTTGGCTGAATTCTTTGTTCTGAACAGCTGTGCGTTACCGACCTTCTCATCTGGTTCCAATTCACCATCCTTTGAAAATAGTGTTTGGTTCCATTGTAGGCATTCCGCGTGTGACACATGTAGCTCATGTTGTTTAAATCGGATCCGGTTCCATTGTCCGCGCCAAACTTTTTCCACCAGGTGCTTGTCTCTAAAGCACACTATTCCAAGTTGTCGATGCTTCTTGATGTTAGCCTTGTAGAGATCGAGTGTAATCTTCTTTGGCTTCGTCTGGTTTGTCTTGAAGTAGCTGCATTTGATGTCGGTTGGTATCTTGTAGATCATCGGTTGGATATGCGCATCCGTTGGACAGATCATTGGTTTTTCTGTTGCCGTTGCTTTGGCGACTACTGCTATCAGTAGTATCACGATGATCCAGAGCAGCCAGTTTTTCCACTTCTTGGACCTTGCCGTTGTCTTTGCTGGCATTGGCTGCGATTGCCATTCGTTATCCTCCATGTCCGCATCGTATTCTTTCGGTTGTTCCATTGGCTGTTTCAGGCGGAAGGCTTCTGATTTGCTTTGCTCTTTGGCTAGTTCAGTATCTTCGTCTGCAGCTTCTTCCGATGTTTCCGTTGTTTCACTCCATTGCGTTTGGTATCTTTTCTCTGCCTTGTAGTCGACCGTTTGAATATAGGCTTCACCATTTCGTTTGTATCGGATCTCGTAGCATTCGTCGCTGTCGGAACTCGGCTTTTCTTTTATCTGTTCTTTTTCCATTTCTTCATCTTTCCATTGTATTTCGTAGCCTTGATCGCTGTCGGAGCTTAGATTTTCCGCTCTCAGTTCTTCCTGCATTCCTTCTTCGGCTCGGTATCCGTTCGTGTCATCATGCACCTCGCAGTCGTGATCGTTGCCGTAACTTATACATTCTTCTTCTTCCCTCATTTCTTTGTCTTTCGTGCTTGTTTTGTTGTCATCCACTGTTGTCGATTCATAGTTGTTTTGTCTGCCAGTCTTCATCTTTTCTTCGTTGCCGGTGTCGCTCTCCGCCTCCTCCCTTTTCTGTTGATTTACTTTCTTCCTGTTTTCTCTGCTGTCTCCGGTGGTCTCTTTTAATTCGATCATTTCGGTTTCATTCGCCTCTTCTGTGTTGTCAGTGTTGTCCTCGTGCGTCGTCTTCTTTTCGATCAAGCTGATGTCAACTTCCGGGACTGTGAAGTCCATTTCCAAGTCGTCAATTGTGAACACTTGCTGTTCTTGCTGTTCATTTTCCGGTGTGTACGTGATGGCATTCGCGTATCGTGGCATTGCTTGCGTCGGCTGTCTTTGTGTGTACCTGGCGTTGCGTGGCCTGTAGCCATTATTTCTGAAGCGACCGTCGTTTCCGAAGCGGCCATTATTTCCAGAGCGGTCATTATTTCCGAAGCGTCTATCATTTCCGAAGCGTCTTATGCCTTGTTGTTGGCGATTTTGATATTGCTGCCATGGTTTCTGCGGCTTTTGATTGTTGAATATCTGTCGCGGCTTGTCGTACCTTGTTGACCAATGAGGACAATTAATCTGATAATGTCCTTCTTGTCCGCAGTAGTAACATCTGGCTGAGGCTTGTTCATTTCTTCTTTTTTGTTCGGCGATAGCAGCTGTCTGGTGCTGCATTAATTTGTTTAATTGCTGCGTCAGTTTCTGCACTTCATTGTTGCCTGTCGTCATTAATGGGGCACTGGCTTCCCATTGCATTCCGCACCGCAAAAGGTCTTCTTCGGTTTCGATGTTTTCACGCAAAAGTCTATCCCGAAGTGACGGCTGTGCGTTGTTTATTACGTGCAAGATTAGGTTTTGTTCGCGATCCATCAATCTCTGTCTCTCTCTGGCGGCCAATTCTGCCGCTCCCAGTGGCGGTTGATCTGCAGCTTGCAGCGGTGGCTGATGTAGTGCCTTAATTATCTGGCGGATATCGTCCACAAAGGCGAGGAAGGATTCTGTTGCCTGCATCCTTCTGTTATGTAATTTGTGCAGCAGCACTGATCTGTTTGTGCCGCAACGGTTGAAATGCGCGCGCAGTTGAATGATTAGTGCTGGATAATTTTGCTGTGTTGCCGCATCCAGCTTGCCGTAAATTTCTCGCGCAGTACCTTGGAGAAGAGGTGGCAGCAGCTGTGCCTTCTCTGGATTTTGTAGGTTGTACTCCCTACATACCAGGTCAAAATGGTCGACAAATGTGTTAAAATCTTTCTCCATCGAGAAAGTACCGACCGTTTCTTTGATGTCTCTGTGTACCGTTGGATTGCGCCGCGCCATGTTGTTGATAGGATAGAACGGTAGTTCAAGATCTGGATCGATTTGTAACGGATCGTCCAGTGTGGTGTTTGCCTCGGAATAAACCTCAACTGTAACGAATTGCCTTGTAGTGTCGATCTGTTATTCGCTGGCCTCGAAGTTGCGGCTTGCTGCCACTGGTTGTCCTCAAATGAACTTGTTCTGTTCGCTTGCCGTTTTCGCACTTATGCGGCGTCCCGCAAAGTGTATCCTGAAGTGGACTTTGTCTTCTTGCTTTGCAAAGACTTTTTTCTCTTCCCTGACTTTCTCTCTTTTGTCAATTAACTCCGCTCTCCACGAAGTGTCAATTAATTTCGGTTTTGTTTTAGTTTTTGTGCCGGCAAAATGTTTCAGTTATTTTTTGTTTGTTTGCGTCGACGATTCTTTGATTTTCGGTTTGTTTTCAGTGTACCGACGAAGTTAATTTCGGTTTTGTTTTAGTGTGTATTGATTAATAATTTTTTTGTTTATTTTCAGTGTACCGGACGTTGTTTTTCGGTTTTGTTTTAGGTTTACGCTTGCTCGAGCTCGTTAAAAACTAAAATTTAACACGCGTGCTCAAACGTTACTCAAAATTGACAGGTACTCAAGCCTGTATACCTAAGCTTTTACTCGAGTTTCAAATCGTACAAAAATCGAAAAGTGTCGAAAAGTGTTACCTCTAACACGTGCGCGCAAAATTAATGAAGTCGCTCTTTCGTCACTTTACAATAGCTTGGCCAGGCTATTGCTCAAAAGTTTGAGTAGTGCCGAGAGGGCGAGATCACCAATTGATGTGTTCCTTATTACCAGTCCTCAACTGTAATCAAGGAACAATCACTTCTAGCTCTGTAGCTAGGCAACCCAGTAATCAAATGAAGGTATTCAATTACCTTTAATCAGGATTCTTAGATTTCGTTCTTGAGTCGTTCTCAACTGTAGATCTCTCAGTAGATCTTGTAGACTTCTAGACGTCTTCAGGTGTCGATCGGGTCCGAGTTTCCTTCTTCTTTCCTTTAGAAGTATTTCCGGCCGGAATCTGTCGTTCGGACCAATGGGAAGCTTCCAAATTAACAATGGGGATCCCTGCGCCAAACTGCGGTTTAATATAAGCCTACTCCTTCTAGTAGTGCCTCTATGCACTCTAGGTATGGCTCCGGAAACCACTGATAGTCTTCTAAGATCTATCAGGGGCAGTCCTTCTGGAGACTGCAACCAGTAGAGTCTAAACAGACTCAGGAGTCTCAACAGACTCACTATAAACTCAAGTCACTCTTGGACTTGAGCGAGACGTCTCAACCAACAGGCGCAAATGAGTAAGGCTTACCGCAAGAACTCGACCACGTCTTCGAGTTGCTTCAGGAAGTCTGCTGCAGATCTTCCTCTTCGGAGCTTTCTCTCTCGGAGATTGTGGCTCCGGGTCCGTTCCGGACCACTTGTATTTATAGGCAAATGGACCCCCATGAGGTCACGTGGGTCCAACTCTTCAGCTGTCAAAAAGGTCACGGTTTGGCTGCTGTCAAACTTGGCAGGGTAGAAAGTTACTCCATTGGTTCAGTGTAAAAGCGCGTGATTGGTCATCGCATTCGAGTTATTTTTAGTTACATTTGATTGGTTCACGTGCGTACGGTTGAATGATGCATCTCTCCTGGGGTTTGCGTTCGACACGTACAGGTTACACGTGATTGGGTGATTTCTAAATTTAGCATGCTCAAGGTCTCTCTTTTTCTATTGGTTAGTCAGCATATACTTATAATTCAAAGCATACCTTTATTCATGCTCTTCAACTTACTACTAAATAAAATGTGTGAGTAGTACGTTAACACTTTTATGTCTTTTTTACGAAAGGTAGAACACTCTACACTCTCCTCTCGTCTCCTCTCCTCTCCTCTCCTCTCGTCTCCTCTCCTCTCCTTTCCTTTCCTCTCCTCTCCTCTCCTCTCCTCTCCTCTCGTCTCCTCTCCTCTCCTCTCGTCTCCTCTCCTCTCCTCTCCTCTCCTCTCGTCTCCTCTCCTCTCGTCTCCTCTCCTCTCCTCTCCTCTCCTCTCCTCTCCTCTCCTCTCGTCTCCTCTCCTCTCGTCTCCTCTCCTCTCCTCTCCTCTCGTCTCCTCTCCTCTCCTCTCCTCTCGTCTCCTCTCCTCTCCTTTCCTCTCCTCTCCTCTCCTCTCCTCTCCTCTCCTCTCGTCTCCTCTCCTCTCCTTTCCTCTCCTCTCCTCTCCTCTCCTCTCCTCTCCTCTCCTCTCGTCTCCTCTTACTTGACTTAACTGCAGGGCAGTCCGAAGACGCAGCGGGGAGGCGAGAATCGCCCATTCCGCTAAACCCTGGTGACCCGCTTCGGCAATGGTGCAGGGCCATGCAGTCAGGGCGGTCCGCCAGTACGTCCTGCAGCGTTTTCTTCATTAGGGAGAAAGAGGCTCGTCTAGTTGCCCGAAGGAACCGGACGAGCCGTGAGATGTTCTCGGGTCTACAAACGTCATCGATGGATGGGTTTGGACCGAGGTGGTTTAGCCGCTCCCTGGTGAAGAACGGGCATTGACAGACGAAATGTTGAGCATCTTCGTTGTCGTACAGTACTCGCAAGAGGGGCACAGTTCATTCCGGATGTCGCCCCGGAGGAAGCAGTGCCTAGCGAAGCAGCCATGACCCGTGAAGGTCATAGCAAGAGCCCGGATGTCCTTCCTGCTTTGGTTCAGGAGGACAGTTCGAAGCTTTCGAGATGGACGAGGGACCGCCGCACGTGATTGGCGGCAGGTGGTGAGGTTCATCCATCTGTCCCTGTGCAGGGCGGAGGCCCAGGCAACAATGCTGCGATTGATGGTGGCCGCAGGGATTGGAGCCAAGGGCAGGGGTCCCTGGAGGGAGCCGCCACTTCCTTGTTTTGCAAGCGAGTCGGCTAGCTCGTTTCCAGGGAAGCCCGCGTGACCTGGGATCCATTTGAGCTGGACAGCATTTTTGCGTCCCAGCGTATTGAGCATCCGGACGCAGTCGGAGACCGTCTGGGAGGCCGTAGTGGTGTGACAGACGGCTATATAGCAGAGCAGCCTGACTGTCGGGGTGAAAAACTATAGTTTTTCCGGAAGTTTTTTGCTGCATACCTCTGCAGTGTGCAGGAGCTAATAGCAACTGGACTTCGTTCTGGAAGACAGTATAGAGAGTCTTCCAGTGTGCTGGGCATGCGTGGCGAGCACGCGGCCATTGGTGAGAAAGCAGACCCCAAAGCCGGGGAGGCCGTCTTTTCTCGTCTCCTCCCGTCTCGTCTCGTCTCGTCTCGTTTCCTCTCGTCTCGTCTCGTCTCGTCTCGTCTCGTCTCGTTTCCTCTCGTCTCGTCTCGTCTCGTCTCGTCTCGTCTCGTCTCGTCTCGTCTCGTCTCGTCTCCTCTCGTCTCGTCTCGTCTCCTCACCTCTCGTCTCGTCTCGTCTCGTCTCGTCTCGTTTCCTCTCGTCTCGTCTCCTCTCCTCTCGTCTCCTCTCATTTCTTCTCGTCTCCTCTCGTTTCCTCTCGTCTCGTCTCCTCTCCTCTCGTCTCCTCTCATTTCTTCTCGTCTCCTCTCGTTTCCTCTCGTCTCGTCTCCTCTCCTCTCGTCTCCTCTCATTTCTTCTCGTCTCCTCTCGTTTCCTCTCGTCTCGTCTCCTCTCGTCTCGTCTCCTCTCATTTCCTCTCGTCTCGTCTCCTCTCGTCTCGTCTCCTCTCATTTCTTCTCGTCTCCTCTCGTTTCCTCTCGTCTCGTCTCCTCTCCTCTCGTCTCCTCTCATTTCTTCTCGTCTCCTCTCGTTTCCTCTCGTCTCGTCTCCTCTCGTCTCGTCTCGTCTCGTCTCGTCTCGTCTCCTCTCGTCTCGTCTCGTCTCGTCTCCTCTCGTCTCGTCTCGTCTCCTCTCGTCTCCTCTCGTCTCGTCTCGTCTCGTCTCGTTTCCTCTCGTCTCGTTTCCTCTCGTCTCGTCTCCTCTCCTCTCGTCTCCTCTCATTTCCTCTCGTCTCCTCTCCTCTCGTCTCCTCTCGTTTCCTCTCGTCTCGTCTTGTCATGCGCTAGGTTCTCTGTATCTGGCCCTTGAGGTAAAATTTCGCCAACCCCTGTTTTAGAACATATGGGCCACCTCGTCTTGGGTGTTTATGTCCTGTCAAGTTGTTTAACAGGTCAACCTGCCCTGGGCCGATCTTAATTAATGATCACCTATAGCTACCATGGCATTTTAATAGTCAAATAGTTTAAGGAAAGCGATCCTTTTGCGAAACATTTGCGAAACAGCGAAACATTTTGCACGTTAAAAGTCTTTGTGTTTTCGTACCGATTCAAAAGCGGCGTTTTCAAGGAATCGGTCACGTTAGGTGAGTTGAGAATAAAGCAGAACTTTAAGTTTTCTATTCTTACTTCTACATTTAAGCAAGGACGACTTAAGTAGAAGGACGGGAAACCTCGTTTCTTAGAAAAGTTTTGAAGGCACTTTTTCCCGAAAAAATACACTACGGAGATAGGAAGTTTTCATTTTTTCAGCACAAAAATTGTTATTGCGTTTGATAGGAGGCAGATCCAGTGTTCATCTTTTGATATGTTGTGCCTTTTTTATTGCTCTATCGATATTTATAAAGCTTTTCGTTCAGAAAATTAGGATTCTATGTTAATTTTTTATTCTACGTATATTTTCGCGCGTCTTGTGCTTGAAATACATTAGAATGCCACGGCTCGGCTCTTTAGCTTCATGAGTCTTTTTTATCATTCTTACCCGACTGTTTAGCAAATATTTGTAACAGAGATGATAAAATAGGTTCATAAAACCAAATATTGGAGCTGTGTCATGCATTTTTGTGATTTTTAGATACAGGAAATATACGTAGAATAAAAAATTAACATAGAATCCTAATTTTCTGAACGAAAACTTTTATAAATATCGATAGAGCAATAAAAAAGGCACAACATATCAAAAGATGAACACTGGTTCTGCCTCCTATCAAACGCAATAACAATTTTTGTGCTGAAAAAATGAAAACTTCCTATCTCCGTAGTGTATTTTTTCGGGAAAAAGTGCCTTCAAAACTTTTCTAAGAAACGAGGTTTCCCGTCCTTCTACTTAAGTCGTCCTTGCATTTAAGTCAGATAATAAAAAGTAAACCCAGAGCAAGCAATGGTGACAGTGAATTTCAAAATATTAAATTTTTCAAAGTGTTAAAGTATCTGTAAGACTTCAGGTCGATGATAATATCAAATAAACTTCAAAAGTTCAACTTACATACTATTTTATTTATCTTCAGCATTCAGGTTTTATAGATTTCACTTAAAAATACTGTTTTTTTAACTTCCTAGTTTTATCATTGGATATTTAGCTTCTTAAATTTATCATGTCTGTCTATTCTAATTGTATTTTTTACATAAGACTATTTATCTAAATTTAGCAATTAAAAACATTAACATATTCAAGGGCATAGCCAGGAATTTCCTATGGGGGGATACACCAAAGGTGAATTTTCTATGGGGGGATATGCCAAGGTAAAATTGCTATGACAGAGACATGTGGTATCATGTATAGCAACAGAAGGCAACAAAAAAGTTTTGGTCAAGCTCTTTGGGAGGATACATCCCCCTCCCTATCCTCCCTCCCTATGCCCTTGAACATATTACCAATTTATGAATTTATCTAACTTTTTAATTCAAAAATAAGTTGATACAATGATACTCATAGAATTTGAGCAATTTCAAATAAATAAATACCCTTTGCATCAATCTGGTAGGCCTAATATTAATAAAGGCCAAGGGGGGCCTATTTCTAAAAAGTAGAATTCTAGCATAGGCCTAACCAAAATTTTCTTTTAGTTATCTATACTATATCTAATCTCAAATATTTACCTGTTTGTATCCTATCCATATCCATAGCTAGTATATTTTCTGTAACTTCCTTGCTTTGGTTACAAAGCACTATTAACCAATAATACTTAAAGAAAATATTATAGCATTAATCTAAATTTTTGTCACCCACTACTCTATCTATACAAAAGGTAAGGTACCCCACACTCTGGATCATATAGTATACGCCCAAAAATTTGGTTATTGGTAAGAGAAAAAAAGAAAAAAAAGAGTTGGTATTAAGTAGAAAAAAGATAAAAAGTTCATTTTTAATTATAAAGTGCAATTTTTGGCATGCTTTGCATTAATTCAATTTTTGCTTGGGTGTGCACCCAGCACAATCTAGACTATGGAAGATAGACAAGAAAAAAATTAGACAGATTTTTTGTATTATTAGGAATAAGCAACTTATACTAAGAATTTCTTAAAGAGGTATAAGTAAATAATCAAAGTTAAAAATGGTAAAAAAATGGCTTTAGCTTATAAATGAGTAAGCCTATGTCATTTTTTGGTTCCTTTTTAGTTTTTTTAAAATAAATATTAATGGAATCATACATTGGTCTAGGCCTATCTTTTATCGTTTATATCAAATAAAAATAGTTTGATTTCCATTTTTCTACATTTGTAAGTGATAAATAGGCACTGAAAATAATATTTTTTTATTTATTTATAGGTTGTGTTACTTATAAGTATCTTAATAGAAAGTTATTATTTTTAGTTTACTTTTTAAAACTTAAGTATATAGGGCCACATATTCGTAATAAAAAGTTTTTGTATAAACACTACTATTCTAATAAAAATATCTCCTAATTTAGTTATTCTTTAGTATATGTTACAATTTATTAAAATCTTGATTAAAAAAATATTGCTTATGACTTTAATGAAATAAAACAATTTTAATAAAACTTTCAATACATACATTTTCATGGCTCAATCTAACATGTCAACAGTAGCCAGTGCTGCTAACAGTCTAATTGAAGTGGATATTGACAAGCAGATCAATCTAATCAATTTAAGTAGGCTATCATTGCCTCAGCACACAGTTGTAAACTGCATATTTGTTAGTCCAAACTCAGAACTTAGTTTGGCTCAGAACAGTTTGGTAAAAGTGAGAGCAGAGTGTCCATGCTCCGATGACAATACATGGAAGTCACCTGTTCGTCTTGCATTTGTCAGAGTTTGTAGCGATTCTAAAGGTCAGGAAGGTGACGGCCAGCTTCTTGCCGGCCATCCAAGTCTGATTCACAACCTGTTACGAGCTAAAACTTCGAGACAAGCTGACGTCGTTAAATGTCATATTTACTGCCCTTCAGTGAGGCTTAGAATTGAGCAGTGCTCAACCAACGATACTGCATCAGCTAAGCGAGCACAAAGCATTCAGTTAGCATTGTCTCCTTCGCCACACTACCCTATCGGATATGAATACAAGTCCAGTTTGTTTGAGCTGTTCTCAACCCAGCAGTGCTTGTATCTGGGCGATCTTGTAACTGTGCCTGCATGCCAAACAGATGCTGCGACTCACGAGCTTGCGACTGGCACTGTGCTGTACTATACGGTAAGATTTAAGCCAAGAAATTTATAATACTCAAAAAAGCCTATTTTAATCGGTCAAGTTTAGAAAAAGCCGAAAGTAATGGTAGATTTTTTATTAATACTACTTGCTTTTACTAAGTAAGTAGTCCGATTGATTTTTTGTCAGTATATTTACCATGAACACGGATAACACGGAGCTTCACAAAAGTTCCATATGACACGGAGCTTGGTTTTGGATGGTGTCACCGAAGGCATTGTGCCAGGGTGCTTGGACCTCTTGCGAGTAATTATATTTCTGTGATATGCTATGATTTTGTTTTCTAATAGGGCAAATGTGCAACCGACAGCTCAGCCGCAGCTATTGCGCGGCGCATCTGAAGGCTGCGTATGGCTGTTCAGTCCAAGGACTGTGGGGTCGCCACTCACACCCTCAATTACCCCAGCTAATGCTGGCACCCATTTTACAGCTGGGTAAACTGAATTGCAATGCAGAGTTAAGTGTCTCGCTCAAGGACATACAAATTGTTTCGAGTGAGTCAAGAATCGAACCCGCGACCTTCAAGTCGTGAGTCCGACGCTCTGACCACTAAGCTACAACCCCAGTTTTATTTTTACAGTTTTGAAGCATCAATCCAAGGTTGACAAGTCGCAATGAATAAAAATATTCACGTAATTAATAATTCTTTCCTAATTGAACAGGTGACCGAAGTCAGCTCGGCTCTGAGCACCTTGCCGGGCCAATACTGGCCGGCTTGGAGTTCACAGCAGCCTCCGAGTGCAAGCAGCCAACAACAATTACAAATCGGCTGTAAGTATCCTACGCACCGCGTCTTTATCCTTCGCCATCGCTACCGTTAGCCCGCAGGTTTTGTTAACGACTGACCCACTTTGCTGCGTCGATGCGTTGACGCTTCGATTGAGAATAGTCTTCCAGCCGTCACTGTGCTCCTGCACGGGCCAGCGGTTGCGGCAAAGCTGCCGCCGCTCTAGCCGTAGCTGACCGTCTCAGTTTACACGTCCGAATTGCTCGATGTGAAAATTTAACCGTCCAACTGCCTGGTTCGGTCAGTAGTAGCGACGGGTCTGCTCTTGGCTCTGCGTCTGACTATGGCGAGGAAGATTTTTCCACCATCCTGTCCGGTGACGCAGCCCTGCCGAGACTGCTGCTACTCACTGATGTCGGCTTGTTAGCTAGAAAACGGGACGGTTTGTCGGGTGCCGATCCGGCGGCTGTGACTGCGTTGGCTCGGTTGCTGAATCAGACTGGCCGACAGCAGCAGGGTTGGTTGGAGCACACAGGTGTTACACTCGCTCACACGTGATTTACAGCGGCCTAGTTTAAATGCTTTTAAAAAATCGTATTTGAAGCCAAAAAAATTGTCATTGTCCCGCAGACGGTCAAGGCCGGCAGCCGTCAGTCATAATTGGCACCTGTCAATCACTCAGCCAGTTGGACGCGGGCTTGCTGGCCCTGTTCCAGCTAGACCTGGCCGTGCCACCGCCAACCGAGTCGGAACGTCGGCAAGCTCTGCTAAATGCCGGCGCTGGTCTGGAAAGCGACGCCGCATTGCTGGACCGCTTAACTCAGCGCAGCGTCGGTTTCAACGCCGCCGAGCTCTGGGCGCTGAGACGGCGCGCTCGTTTGTCGGAATTTGGCTACCAAGATTCTGCTGAAGAGACTATTGATCTTACCGCTACTAGAAGCAAGCTTACAACAAATATCGAAGGTCAGATTCGTCCCTCTGCCCTGTCTGCCGCCCTGGATGCGACGCTGAAAGCTCGAGCTGCTTCTCTCGGCGCGTCGAGTCTGCCTACAACCGCCGCTGTAGCCTGGGAAGACGTCGGTGGTCAGGAAGCGGCCGTGGCTGAAATTTTAGCGACAGTGGAGGCGCCATTGAAACGGCCGGAGCTGCGACGGCACCGACGCTGCGGCCTGCTGCTCTACGGTCCGCCTGGCGTTGGCAAGACCCTGCTGGCCAGGGCGGCGGCCAGCCAGTTGGGGCTGTCCTTCCTGAGCGTGAAAGGTCCCGAGCTCGTCAACATGTACGTTGGTCAATCCGAAGCGAACGTCCGGGCACTGTTCGCTGACGCAATTCGTCTTGCGCCTTGCGTTGTATTCTTCGACGAATTGGACTCGATTGCGCCGGCTCGTGGCGGCGGCGGCGGAAGCGGTGCGGTTGACAGAATCGTTTCCCAGCTGCTCGCCGAACTTGATGGCATCAGAACGGCCGACGCTGCTGTTTTCGTCATTGGGGCCACCAACCGAGCCGACCTGCTAGATCGCGCTCTCCTTCGGCCTGGCCGATTCGATCAGGCCTTGCTAATTGCGCCGGCCGAAAGTCTGGAGGATAAAACGGCCCTTTTCAGGGCTCAATTACGGCGACGCACGTGCGCACCGGATGTTGACGTTGAGACGCTGGCTGCCGCTCTGCCGTCGCTTGTCACTGGTGCTGATGTCATGTCGGTGGTGTCCAATGCCGCCGATCTGGCCTTGCGAGAGGCGGTTTCCGCCATAGACAGCGGATCGGAGGACGAGCTGAGTGTGAATTGTTGCCTGACTCAGGCCATGCTGCTTAGCTGCGCCAAAGAATTGGCGCCCTCCGTGACTGCTGAGCAAATGCTGGTTTATCGAAGCATGCAAGTTTGAGGTGGATATTTAATTTTTTAAGCCTGTTTTTACTAGCTTTTGTCTTTTTTACTGTTTTTTTACGAAATAAACCGTTAAAAGAAGTGCTGTTTTGATTTTAAAGAAAATAGTTTGTTACTTAGTATTTAACTGGCACTGTTTTGTGGCCTCAGCTCAGTTCTTAAAGTTATTTACTATACTGTTACTACAGTAAAGAGTAAAGATTCTAACTTTCAGCAGCAGCCATCTATGAATATCCAAAATATGGGCAAAAATTCTATTGGAAGAAATACAAACCGAGAGGTAAAAAATTAGTGAACATAGCTCGTAATTGACTGACTTTCGAAGTATTAGATGTGTAACTTTTTTCATGAAGATACTTCTGACAAAAACTACCAAAAGCAAATGACGACTGCCCAAGTATCATCAAGGACTGATGGACAAGTCTGATGACAAAGGGAATGCCTTGATGCCTTTCTGGCGTGGATACATTGCTATATCTAATGCTTTCTTATCCAAACCGGCGATCCAGCGAAAAACTATTTTGTTCGGCTTAGAAAGTAAAATAAAACAAAGTAGCATTCAAAAATAAGTAGGGACACTGCGTTTTTGCTTCGTAAAATTATCGAACCACTATACTTTAAAAATAATGCGTATCATGTAAAAGAAGAATAAAGTCGAAAACCTAAAAAGAAGCACAGAACTCAAGTTGAAATTTAACTTCTCACAATTCGCATACTTTTTAACCGACTAATCATATTATTCGAATATGATAAATCTTGTGAGTCAACGTCTGTAGAGATCGAAGTTATTGGCGAACTATCAATAACTAGCTAAATACCAGTAAGAGTTTCTGAGATAAAAATGTTTTTTTACAAATGTACTAGCTGGCTACCATAGCTATTTCTGATTTAATATGGCTATTTCAAATTTCTATCCATTTATCATACATAAAGTTAGGGGTCCCAATCCCGAGATCCCGCCTTTTTGTTAGTGTTCAGGGGCCCGGTATCCCGGTAAACACGGGATTGGAATTCACACTTTGCAGAAGTGAATATTTTTCGTCTTGCAGTTAGCACTTAACTGTTTTGAGAGAATTTTTGCATCCTGAGAATGAAGGACAGTAGGATTATCTATCAACTGTATCAAGCACTACTAGTCACTACTAAGAGTCTAGTCTAGACTTTAGTCTAACTGTCTAAGTGGCAATGGCCTGGACCTGGACACTGGGCCCACTAGCCCGGGCCCCACTGCACGCTGCAGGCGCTGCTACAGAAAGGAAAGGGGGCAGAAAAAAGTGATGGGGTGGTGACTGGGTTCTGAGTCTGAGCTTCTGTGTGTGTGTGTGTGTGTGTGTGTGTGTGTGTGTGTGTGTGTGTGTGTGTGTGTGTGTGTGTGTGTGTGTGTGAGGTGGTCTGTGTTGGGGGCAGAGAAAGGCACCAGCACAGCGATACAGTATAGTCCTAATCCAAGGGAGGGTGTAGTTTAGTATGTATGTACAATTGTACATGGATAGTGAACACTGAACACTGATCATTGGACAAGGACTAGAAAGCCAAGACTTCAACTATTTTATCAATGCAGTATAAGCTAGAAATAGAAAGTAGAAACCCAAATGATGCTCAAATTAGTTGAGAAATTTGTTTTGTGGACAATGGAAAACTTTGTGTAAATTTGTTTGGCCTGGGATCTTGGGATTGGGTCAATTTTTTGTCCAGGATCCAAGGTCCAGGATTGTAAAATGTCCAGGATTTGGGACCCCTACATAAAGTCATGAATTTAAATAAAAATATGAAAAACCTTGTCTATTCTTTATTGTTATCTTAGGGTTCAATGCATTGGACCCTTGGTTTGACTGCTTGTCTATGTCTTGCTTTGTTTAAATTTTAATTAGTCATATTTAATTAGGTCTATTATTTATATCTATGGGTTTTGGAAAATGTAATAGCTATAAATTAAATTATATCATATGAAATTATATTAACAGTTGTAAGTAGTTTTAATTTAAGTACATTTTTGAGCTTCAAGTAGGTAGATTCTATAATTCCTATGAATTTCTTAAGGAACTAATTGTCATAGTCGAAAATTAAATGATTAAAATCAAGGATTTATGGTGCATCCTATTTTTTAAGTTATCAATTCCTAAGCAATAGCTTAGAGAAGTAAGACACTTTATGGACTGCATCTTGAATTAGATTTTCAGTTTTCATAAACATATAGGATACAAAAGTAGTTTGACATGTGCTAGTATTAGTGCACTAAAATCATACCTTATGCAATGCTTGAGTGATAGCTCTGGGTCCAGAAATGGCCAATCATGTTGATGATTATTTGTTAAAAATCAGCCTACAATTATATTGAGTTATATAAATTTTGCTAACTTCATTGTTAGTTATCTCTGTTATGTCCCTGATACATATCCAATTTATATGATCCTCAAAAATTGTGAACAGAATGCCTGTATTATTATTTATTCCACCATTTTTGTAGAAACAAGCTTCTTTTAGATCATAAAAATTGAATACATATCAGGGACATTTCTGCAACCAAAAAAGTTATGTATTGGAAACATCTAACTTTCTAATTTTGCTGCTTGGGGAGTACTTTCCCAGCCCTGCTCCACATATATGGCCTCACACTTGGTTCCCTAGGAAGCCAAGATATGAATTTTCCATGACAATGTCATGGCAATCTCATCTGCTGCAATCAATTTCGCTGTAATCTCTGATGCATTTTAGTACTGACTAAATTCTCAAAAAAAACTTGTTTGAACATTAATATAGTTCATATGGTAAATTTTGGTCAAGTACATAATAGTACTGCTTCCTGGAAAGCAAAGTGCTTATCATGTACTGTAGTGGATTCATTGGCTTAATATAAATAATGATAATAACTGATTATACCTGCCCTAATAGGGCAGATGTGCAACCGACAGCTTAGCCGCAGCTATTGCACAGCACATCTGAAGGCTACGTCCAGCTATATACAGTAATAGCCATAATATTCTTCTGTAATATTATGAATATTACTTATAATATTATTTAGAAAGTAATATATAGATGCAGTAATATTCTTCAGTCCAAGGACTGGGGGGTCGCCACACACCCTCAATTACCCTAGCTAATACTGGCACCGATTTTACAGTTGGGTGAACTGAAGCAATGCAGAGCTAAGTGTCTTGCTCAAGGACACAAATTGTTCCAAGTGGGTCAAGAATCGAACCCCCAACCATTGGGTTGAGCAAAGTGCAAAAGAGTAAGGAGTACTGATTACCTTGTGGTAAATACACAAGTTTTTGAATGTTTGAAGACAGTAAAAGCTGCAGTTTATCAAGGCTGCATGTACATCCTGCTCCTACGAGCGGAATTAAACATATATGAATACCGCTATAATACTTAAGCATGACTGTAATGATTCTCTAGTGATAGTTTAAATGGAAGGACAATATAAGGTTATTCGTAAGTGGGACTTTAGGATAGTCACCCGACTCACGAGACGACCGTCCGGCGCTACCTGGCGATTAAATGGCACAAGTCCTTGCAAAAATATAGCAATGCAGTTTCGCGTGCCCTGAATATGGGAGACACCGCACAGACCCACGGCATGGTACTTGCACTGTGAAAATTGTACCATACTTATGGATACTACTGAATAATTCTCATAATTAATGTTTGCATTTATTTTTCTTGTTTGCGTTTGTTGTTTCTGCTCTAAAAATAACCCACCACTATCCTTAGGTCAACAGCATTATCCAGAGGTTTCAAGTGAAGAAATGTATTGGGTGTAGATTAGGTTTGACCATAGACATTTTATTTTATCCTACTAAAGGCTGATTTTTGACAATGCGTTAATCAATTAATAAATTATTATGTTCAATACGCATACATGTCTCATGCATAGATGTTACTGAGCTTGATCTAGCCATTATTTCATATTCCAGTATCGCCAAGTTGGCGGCATGTGCGACGATGAAGACGCATACCCCTACTACGACCACCGTGGCTGGCGGCGTCTAAGGCCGCAACAGTCGCTAGAAGAGATTTATAACTTACTGCGCGACTTCGCTACTACTGATGAAGTAGTTATTAAAGCCCAAACAAAAACTGAGAGAGCGGATAAGCTTCTGTCTGATAACTCAGAAAACCACTGTCTCTGCAGGATTAAATTTGAACAGAACGGGCAGACAGTCGGCATTCCTGAGGGTAAATTTAAGGACTGTAAAAAAATTGTCCTACTAAACAACAACCGGAAGTATGAATACAACGATCTGGTTGTGGTGCGTGTTATCGAACAAAGAGTTGGCCGACCAGTTGAAGGCATCATCAAGACTCGTTACGAAGTAATCCCAGCTTACAGATTGTACCGACCTGAAAAATTCATTGGCAAACGAACAACTGTGCTGTGCATTGTTCACCTGGCCGACTCTTTCAATTCTTGGGCCCAGCCGGTCTCAGACGAGACCATTACCAGAATTATTCTGCCAAGCAGGGCCGCCTGTGCATGTGCGGCAGACGGCGACGCTTGCTACGTGAATCTGTTAAACCCGGAAGATCGCGGCTCAGATAAACAACTTTTCGGTCGAGTGGTCGCCATAGAACAGCAGGCGCACAAGTTGAAGCATAAACTGTTGCTATGCCGCATAGTGCCCGGTAGCTATGCTCATATGGAGCCTCTCTGCGGCACTGTGCCGAGAATCACGTACGACAACTTGCATGCTCAACGCTTCGATGCCGAAGTGACTAAAAAGTTCAAGGAACACATCGGCAAGGAAAGTCAAGGCGCCGACATGGAATACGAAGAACGATTGCGATTCGCCAATTCTAACTATGTGACTCTGTTTTCCGTCAAGCTACGAGTAGATCCGAATACGAGTAATGTGCCAATTTTTCTGCCTAGAGCGGCAGTGAAAGTTAACAAGGATAACTGCGACAAGCTCTTTCTGGTGTGCTACTCACTCTGGCAGGTCGGGTATCCGTATCCGAAAGGACACGTTGTCGCCATAATAAACAAGAAAGATTTCGAACCAATGCGCGATCTATTGTTGTCAGTTCAATTTTCATTGCCGTTCATAAAAGCCGACGAAGAAATGGAGGCCAAGTTGAAGACAGAAGTATCCAAAGTTGCCAGTGAGGTCAGCAAATGCTGCAGCGATGCCGGCAGAGAAGACTGTCGCAGCCTTCTGGCAATCACTATCGATGACGAATCGACGCGAATGTTCGACGATGCTTTATCACTTGCAGCCATTTCCGAGAATGTCTACGAAATTGGAGTCCACGTGACCGATGCGTCCTACTACATTGAGAATAATTCTGCCTTGGACAGAACAGCACAAGAGAATCTCATTGAAATTGAAGGCAACGATGCTGTTAAACACTCTGCACACTTATTTCCGCAAAGTCTGTCTCTGAACTGGCTCAGCTTAGTTGCCAATCAGTCAAGAAAGTGTTTATCAGTGTTTTTCACTGTCCGATTTGATAAGGCCAGCAGTTCATTCAGCATAGAATCTAAAAGAATTCTTCCTACCGTGATTAAAGTTCGTTGCAATTTGAAAAAGTCACAAGTTACCAAAGTGCTTACTCAGAATGAGTCACCCGAACGTAGAGATGACAAAGAAGTTGCTAGCATGCTGAAATTCCTCTGCAAGATTTCCATTCGATGGCGACTGGATCGACTCGGTGAGGCAGCCTTCTGCCAGTCGCCAAGAACCGGTGAGCCTCCCGTCGATCAAAACTTCGAAGCTAGCTGTTTGGTAGAGGAATTCATTCTCAAAGCTAATTTTGCCGTGGCAGAATTTCTAAAGAAAGAAAAAGCCGGAAACTACCCGATTCGAGTGCAGGACCCTCCCAGAGAAGCGGATATTGCCGCGTGGCTAAGAAATCACGGCGCCACTGTCGATCACTCGTCGGAGCTCTCGCGCTACTTATACGATCTGTTAGTGATTGTTCCGAATGAGCCTGCCAGCAGTCTGATTCTTGATCGCAGAGATTTTGACGATCTGCGAGTCATTTCTGACAAGAGAAAGTTTCTTTTGCGTCTGTTCTCTGAGAAGCAGTTCTCTCACCTGTTGCCCGCGATATCTGCGTGGCATCGGATTTCAAACAGAGCCGAGTATCGCATTGTTAGGAACGAGCCCAGCAAGCATTTCAGCTTGAACACCGAGGACTATGTCCAGTTTACAAGTCCTCTGTGGCGCTATACCGACTTGCTGATTCACAGGCATTTGAGAGTCGCTTTAAAAGTCTGCGATCAGAGCAGTATCGGCGACGCAGCCGAAGACATACAAAAATTTGAGCAATCTGTTAATAAAAAAGAAGTTAAGCTGATCAATCTACAGAAGAAAAGACAAGAAATTGACTTCGGACTAAACCTTAATTCGAATACTCAAAGATTCTTTCCTGCCACTGTAGAGTCAGTCGGGGAAGGCTATATTAGTCTTGCCTGCTCGCCAAGTACCAAAGCGGCTGTTCTTTCGAATCTGATCGTAAATCCCAGCCACCTGGGCCTGTTCTCGTCGCCAACAATCAGCGAAGGCTTAATGGAATTGGCTTGGAATTTGCGGGTTTATTATCACGAAGACTTCGTTCGGCGAGGTCAGTGTGTTGCCAAGATAGATAGAAGCGTGGAGCCGCAAACAGACAGAGGGCAACTACAAAGAGATTCGAATAGCATTCAAGACGGCGTTACCCAGGATGTGCTACTCAAGATTCAGAGTTTAAAAAGAAGCATTTGCGAAGCTGTTGGTGACTACAGTCAAATAGACATCCACGATCTAAGGCTGATGTTAGCCGAAGTGGGACGTGTTGAGGAACAGGTGGACATTAATGAGGTTCACTCGGATCCCGGAATACAACGAACAAATATCTTAAACGCGTTGATCAAGCTTCATCTAAAACTAACTATTGGCAAAATCCTCAAAGTGCAGCTTTGCAGCGATTCCCAAACGGATATGCAGACAGCCGTTGTGCCTCAGCTGTTGGAAATCTGTCCAAATCTTTGCATCTGTTTGCAGCATCGCTCTCGCCCGATTCCTACGCTGGTTCCTCTTGCATTGCACGGCGCTCCTACAAGCTATAAAGATATAGAACACTATTCCAAAGTTTGGTTAGGATTGCTGAGAATGGAGTCGGCCAATGCCTGCATCTCGGATGAGAATGTTTTCGTGATTCATCATGTACCACTGACGCTGCACTGGAATGACCGGCGCAAGAAGCATCGAGCTTTTGCTCTCTTCAGCCTGTCTGAGAACTATTGCGAAAGACGAGGCATCTCGTTTGCTCAAGTTGAAGTCAAATCGTCGGAAGAGAATGAGCAAATTTCCGATGAGCGACTGCTCATTGAGGCCGATAATCGCAAGGTTTCATCCGACTATGCGTGCATTCGAATTCCGGAAACGAAGTGTAATAACATCATAGTGCTTCATGGAAGCGTTGCTCTTGTGTACAAGACTGGAGATAGGTTTAAAGTGATTGTCTATTTGGACGGCAAGTGTGACGAGTTCGCTGAGCCAACTGGAGGCTATAAGAAGGAGGTCACAGCAACCGTTGAAGTGATAAAAAAGCCGATGCCTCTGCTCAGAGAAGAGCTAACCATTGCTAATTTGGATGAGACCGTAAATGATCAACTAAGCCGTAATCTTGATGATAATATCATCATGTCGTTGATATTTTGGAGTAAGAATAGCATCAAGAGAGGTATGCTATATTTTCTTAAAATTTGGAAATTAATAACTACGAGTAAATGAATTCCCATAAAATCACAGTCAATTCTAATACTAATAAATTTTAGTGTCGAGAAACTCTGGTGACTATTTTCGATACCTCCAAGACTATTCGGTGAGGTCATTTGCCGTAAAAGTTCTTGTCGAATCTGACACAAATAGTGTACCTACGAGAAGAGTTCAAGCAATTGCTTGCAACACGAGCCAGTCCAGGGCGATCAGCAACTCCTTGAGATTTCCCATCTCCCTAATTTGGGGGCCGCCTGGTAAGCGTTCAATCTATTTACGTGTCGAAAAATGAGTTGGCAAAGATGACTTCAAATTATCGATCACTCTACCAAAAAACCTTCATTTCTAACCCAGTGTTTGAGCTAAATTAAATCTAAAGACTGAAGTTCTGTCTGCGGACCCCCTGGCCCTTTCGTTATCTTATCTTAAGTCACAGTCGACTATCGTTTTATCGTATATGGCGCCCGTGCAAAAATGCAATAAGCAAGTCTAAGCTATTGCGAAGTCCAGTTCAGTGCAGCTGCCCTGAATCTCACTCGTTGCGATATCTCGTCAACTATTTTGTACTGCACTGGTCTCTGTCCCTACGTCGTACGATGCTGGCTTGCAGCGACGGCCTGTCATCGGAGTAGTTCGCAACTTGTTTTTTGAAAATCTCGTTGACATTCATTGATAGCTTATATGTATAGTTTATTAATTATTACTTTATTTCCTCAAATACTAAAATTTAGAGAATTTTCACCAAGTTTTATATTTTCGCCTTTGCCTCTTTTGTCGTGTTTTCTGTGTCATAAACCTGGATGCTTCAATTTTTGGACTGGCCGTCTTCAGTGACGGGAGTTCTTGGCTTTAGAAGAAGCGCCTCCCAATTCAAGTTGTCATGGTTCTCAGTGAAGACGAGCTATCTTCAGCAATCAGGAAGCGTGCAGATATCCGCACAGTGATCAAGAAGGCTGAAAAACTTCTCTTTGTGGACATTGGTGGAGATGTCGATCGTGCTCAAGCGGATTCGATTGTGCAGATTGGGAATCGCAGATCAAGCTCCCCAAGATGCAGATGCACATTCACGGGGGGGGGGGGTAATTTCGTCTTGGCAGTCCTTTGGAATCCGCTTGACTTCCCCATTAATCGCAACTCTAACCTATCAGATATAGACAAGTTCAATTATCTTGTCAGCTCTCTACTTCAGTCAAGACCAAGCAGACGTTTAATGAAACAGACGTCTAATAAAACAGATTGCGGATCATCTAGAATCCCGATTGAGACCAAAAATATCGGATATTGTGACATTGTAATATAATGACTTCGAGATAGGTATTTGGCCAACGAGAAAGCAGCAAACCGTTGATGTATTCGTGCAGTAGTCCTCCGGAGAACTTTGTAGCTCTGGTGATCGCTCCGAATTGCATTTCGACATACTAAGGTAACGGGACCGCTAGATCACGAATAACTTGTCGTGTACGATATGATAGAAGAAATCTGATTCAATCAGTATCAAAATCGGAGTATGTCCGTCGCGTGAGTCATACGGATCGGCGAGATCCAAGCCGGATATATACAGGTGTGCTCATATTCATTGGCCCTCACAGATTGCTGTGGTTGACAAATAGTCTCAACTATGTTCGCCTGGAGTACAACTGTCTCAAAGGAATCGAGATTGTGCAAGGAAAACTTTGCACAGCCAGATTGGATGCTTGTGTTGCGACAATACGCTCGTAGAAGGTAGAGACACTCATAACTGTTCAGTCGTTTCCACACAAAAAAACCATGGCCGCACAAACATCCTGTCGAATATAACTCCGATTGCTTGCGGTGTCGAGAAGGACGCGGACCATTATTCTCTGCGACCGTCGGCGCTTAAAATAATAGCTTTGGCAACTGATAATGCTACTGAGGAATTCCCAGCGTTAAAAAAATGACGTGACAAGTGGAAATACTACCAACTGTGATGGCTGGGCCATTGTTGCAGCACAGGGCAAATATGAGGATGAAAGAGTCGAACGAGATGCTATATTGAGATGCTAATGTCTTTATAGGTTCAATCCTAAAGCCGTTATTTTTTGTCCTTTTCCATGAGTTTTCGAATTCGTTAGGCTAACTTTTCTTGACAAACTATTGCCAAAGTTTTTTTAAAGGTTTTTGTAAACGGGTCGTTCTCCGAATTATGATAAATTTCTTGGTGGCGACTAAGTTACGCGTCATTATTCGTCATTTTTTTCACTTACTTGGTCCACTTTTAACGTTTTATTTTCCATGCACATGCACAGAAAGTAACCCATTTAGTCTCGTATTAATTGATTTTTTCATTATCTGATTTATCACAGGCACCGGCAAGACGCTCACGGGAGTTCTAATAGCTTACTGGTTCTCAAGGATCAATCGCTGGATGGATAACGGGTCTCCGATTCATTCAGACGACGACGATACTATGATCGACGACTCGGATTCGGAATTCGTTAAAATCGACTTTCCAGATATGAACAAACTAAGAAGTGACTATCGCGGTTACGGCTACACCCGTCCTAAAGATGCGTCCTCCACCACCAAGGTGGGAAAAGAATATCTGCAAGTCAAAACCCGTCGACAAGTCTTGTACTGCGGACCGTCGAACCGCTCTGTGGATGTTGTTGTCGAGTACCTGCTGGATAAGCTGGGTAACAAGTGCCCGAAAGTTATTCGGGTCTTCAGTAAACATTTTGAAGACGCTCAGTATCCCACACCGTTCTACAAGCCGGACACGACGAGACGACCAACTGAAGTGACCTGCAGCGACAGAGTACGCGACGTGTCGCTTCACGAGCTTATTCGCAAATCCGGTAGTCAAAGTGCAAGGTTGATTCGAGACTTCGACGCGGTCTTTGAGTCTTTTAATTCTCGCCAAATGCGTGACGCGCCATCAATGGTCACTTGTCTAACAGAGCAGGCTGATCGCAGTCCCGAATTTTGTCAGTTTCTAACCAAAAACAGTGACGAAATGCCACCCATATCACTGCTGGCTGAAAATAGAGATGAAAACGCCAACTTTTTCGACAGCCTAAAGGGTCTGGTCAACCTTTACGATGAATTAGTGCGAGTTGAAAAAATTAAAGCCCTCCAAGAAGCTGATATCGTTCTTTGCACAACTAGCAGCAGTGCGAATGGTCTGATGCAAAAAGCGTGCAAATTCACCCAGATTATAATCGACGAAGCTGGCATGTGCACCCAACCGCAGGTGCTGGTGCCGCTGGTTGGCAAAGCGGAAGCAATACTGCCGCCGGGATCGCCTCTGATACTGCTATCAAACAAGGGAGGGTCCGAGTTGAGGCCGGCATCGAGCTACGCTGAACGGCTGGTCCTACTGGGCGACCACAAACAGTTGCGTCCAATCGTGCAGTGCCGAACTGCCAGTCGGATGGGCTTCAACATGTCGTTTATGGAGGCGCATCAAAAGGACTCTGTCATGCTCGAGGAGCAGTATCGTATGGTACGTGAACTTTTCGGGTCGTGAATAGGGATATATATGTAGACTGGCAGCATTTGAAGTTGTTGGAGTACACCAGAAGTCAAGCAATTTGCCTATTTTTTCTATAGAATTTTCACCTATTTAAACTCTTTGCAGCATCCCAGTCTCGCTGACTTCCCGGCCATCGAGTTCTACAACAGCAAGCTCATCACTCGCCCGTCGCCGTCGTGGACAGGCGTGGATCCGGACGTTGATCTGGCCAATCCGACCGAGCGCAGCAAGTGGAACGGCTTGAACGTTCGCCTGCTACAGGGCCGCATGTTCGACAATCCGAGAGAGCCGTCGAAACCGGGGGTCCTGACCAGCGAGTGCGTCAATATATTCCACGGACAATGGCCGGGCCTTCGCACCCAGGAGAGCTGTCGCAGGCAGGGTCACGTGTATAGAACGCTGCCAAACAAAGTGGCCAAGCCGGCCAGTGTAGGACCGGAAGGAGAGGAGGATCGGCTGGTGTTTCTGCATCGCGAAGGCGAAGAGGAGCTCAGCAGTGCGGCCAGCGACGAAGGTGGCGAATTTTCGCGCTGCAATCGGCTGGAGGTTGAAACTGCGGTAAGTCTTGCGTGAATGGGTCATTCAGTTAGAATGTTTGTAGAGCTTGCGAACTTTTCCAGCTCGCAAGCTATGAAGTTATGAACTGTGCCCCTGATTGCAGAGTGTATTTCATTGACCTTGTTGTACGACCTAGTAACCAGCCAAAAATGCAAACAAAGATACATTCGGCAGCATTTAGAACACCGCCATCAAATCGGAGTGTGAGCAGTTGGGTCGTTCTCAAAGTTTAGTCGTAAGCAGTGAAACAAATATTTTTGAAAATCAGCCTGAAATATTGAATCTTTTCTTATTTTAGCTCTAAAAGGACTTAAAAAATATATGCCTCTCATGGGTCTTAATCTTTTTTAACATTGAACTTTTGATGTTAATCTCATCAGAGTGCGCTATTTCATTTTTCGATATATATTTTTATTATCGCACGAGCTATAATACCCACTTTAGAGAAGCTACATTCTGTTCACGTGGTCTTATTAAAGAAGAAAATTGATAAATGTTATTTATAACTTTGGTTAACACAACCTAGAACCCATTTAACTCTTTCGATTGCAAAGCAGATGTTGCTATTTCGATTTTTGCTAGAAACGTAACATTATGAATGATTAAAAAATTCACTTTTAATTAATTTGTTCTGTTGATAGAATAAGCTAATAGCTGCGTTTTCTGCTGTTTTTTTAAGAAAGATAGTCATATCTAACACTAAAGTATCAATTAAGGCAGTTTCATTCTATATTAAAAAAGAAAAGTTAAATAAATTCAATTTTAAGTTTTTTTCAATAGCACAAAATTAACCTAACAAAGAGAGATTTCGCTGACTACAACAAAGCAAGTAGCACCAAAGTTATTTTAATTTAAAGTCCTCATCTGTGGGATGAGAAAAAGTACCACTTTTTTGTCTCTAGTTATGAAAAAAAAATTTCTCAGCATATTGTTAGGTTTTTTGGATGTTTTTTATGTACGCTCGTATTTAGATGAATTTTTGCTATTAATCACCCAATATGTTAGTCAGAACAAACAGAATTTCATTTATGTAGATAAAATTGACTATTTTTCTCTTAAAAACAGTCGTTTTTTGTTGTTTTCACACAATTTTTTTAACTGATTTAAAATTTGTATTGTAAGTTACAAGTAAACATAATGAGTCAAAACAAGAGGTAGTAGAAACTGAAAAGAAAATAAGAGTAACGAATAATAAAAAAGTTGCATGATTTGATTAGTCAAGAAATAGTATAAAAACAATTTTGCATCTGATTTATTATCTATGAAATTAGCTGTCTGAAGCACAAAAAATTAATTTCTTTGAAACATTAAATTCATTCTCATATGTTCTGCAATTCATTAAAGATATATATGTAGCAACTTAAACATTCAGTTGATACTTTCCACCTTTGGATGCATATAGCTACTAACAAGAAAAAAGACAAAAGAAAAAACTTAATTGCCATTGATGCTGGCAATGTAATATTAAATATGGTACAGAAAGATGGAATCTCTACAGAGTGCTGCCACACGAATTTGTGAAGTGTTTAACAGATTAGTCATGGCAGTACCATAACAGACATACTATATTTTATATTACTCTTCGATTGACAATTACGCTTTAGATATGTTTTAGATGATGATTTTCCATTGGGACTGACTCTATATACCGAGGCCAGACACAGTTAAGTGCGGCTGACAGCACTGAAGCGGCGGTTAACAGAGAATGCGATGAGCTGTGGCCTGTGGAGACAGCCAGCTGATGTACGAGCATCAGTAAAAGGGAAAGACATCCAATAGTGTCTTGCTATTGGTTTGTTACATGTACAGCGAACATCTACTTTTATTCTAATGTGATCGATTTAATTCTACTGACCCAATTGGCTAAAGCACTGTAAACTGCACACCTCTCGGACGGATATGTAATGCCATTTGCTGCACTTTTACCTGTTTCTCTGCCAGAACACCAGCATCATTGTATGTGCCACAATGCTAAGATGTGCAGTGGTCCTTTGGATGTGGTTAGTTCTGCAGGCATCGACGTAATTTATCAAATGAGACGAATTGTATACCGAGCATGACAGCTAGTGCAGGGCCAGAATCGATTACAGAGGTTCGCCAGAGCAATTGCAGTGATCCATGTGGCTGCCGAGTCAGACGTCTGTAATAGGCTAATTAACTTACCAAGACCAAAGTATTTAATTTAAATTTATAAGCTGCTCTTTTAGTAGTTATGCAGCATAAGAAAATAGTATAGTAAAATAGTAAAATAGTATTAAAGCTATGTTGCAGAATATAAATGCTTGCTGAATTATTTTTAAAAAAAAACGCAAGTCTGTTCGAAAAAAGATACATGCATTTTAGGTTTTAAAAGAAATGGCTTCCTAGCTCGTTTACTATATATATTCTAATTCAAAAAAACTTTTAATGCTTTAAAAGACATATTTTGCAAGCCTAATTTTTAGCTAAACCAGTTTTGTATATTTTAAGCATCATATTTCGGTGTTTAAGTACAATATTAAATTCTTGAGTGGTACAATATCAATTATTTCGGGTGTTTCTTGTTACGCGATAATTTTAAATACAAGCAATTTATACGAAAAAAAACAAAATGTTGATTTAAAAATAACATTTTCTATTGAAATAATACTTATTAAATAGTAAACATAGAATAAAAGATGTATCTAATTTATAAAAAAATAAAAGAAAACTTGCATTATTTCACAATTTTTGGTCGTTTTATTTTCCGTTGCGAAAAATAACAAATTGCTAGATTTCGTCTTAAATATTTGGTTTCTTGTGGTTTTAACGGCAGTTTTTTAATTAAATTGACGAAAGAATCGTTTTTGCAAAATAATTACTTTATTCAAAAACTTTTTTTTCTGTACCAAAACATCATGACCTTAATTTGAGAACTACCCAGTTGTTATTAACAAACAAGTCTTTTCTTGATAAACAGGTGCAAGTTTACAAAGAGATCTACTTGCGCTTAACCGGAGTTCGCAGAGCCAATCCAGCCTCATCTGTAGCCATCATCTCGCAGTATCGGTACCAGGTGTCTGCGATCTCAACTCGGATTCGTCAGCTCAAATTGCCGATGCCAACAGTGAAAACGGTGATCGCCTGTCAGGGCAGCGAGTTTGACTACGTTATCCTCTCGCTGGTTCGGTCGTGTCCCAGATTCCTGATACCGAGAACCAGTGTGCTGAGCTGGGAGCTCAAGTTTCTCGGCTTCATTACGGACGAAAACCAGATCAACGTGGCTCTTACAAGAGCGAGGCGTGGCCTCTTCATTATCGGTGGGTTCTCATCAGAATATTTACTGGCTTTGCAGGCTTTACCTGCAGTGTAGCCAAGAGTTTGGTGCCCCTAGTATTGGCGCCCCTGGTGCTAAAGCCCCTGGTGCTAAAGCCCCTGGTGCTAAAGCCCCTGGTGCTAAAGCCCCTGGTGCTAAAGCCCCTGGTGCTAAAGCCCCTGGTGCTAAAGCCCCTGGTGCTAAAGCCCCTGGTGCTAAAGCCCCTGGTGCTAAAGCCCCTGGTGCTAAAGCCCCTGGTGCTAAAGCCCCTGGTGCTAAAGCCCCTTGTGCTAAAGCCCCTGGTGCTAAAGCCCCTGGTGCTAAAGCCCCTGGTGCTAAAGCCCCTGGTGCTAAAGCCTCTGGTGCTAAAGCCCCTGGTGCTAAAGCCCCTGGTGCTAAAGCCCCTGGTGCTAAAGCCCCTGGTGCTAAAGCCCCTGGTGCTAAAGCCCCTGGTGCTAAATCCTCTGGTGCTAAAGCCCCTGGTGCTAAAGCCCCTAGTCCTAAAGCCCCCATGAAAAATCCTTATTACGAGCTACACCCCTGGATTTCACCAGAGTTTAGTCAGAAACTGTATAGCAGTATTTTTCGTGCAATTTATTATTCATATATTCTAGTTGTTTAGCTAGACACTGGACAAAAATTTCCCAGAAAGGGTTGACAAAAAAGTGTCAGATCTGTCACAGGTAGCAGCTAACCTTAACCCCCCCCAGTGTGATCGCATCGCATGGCAGTCTCATAAAGCTTTTAATGCTGAGCCATTGTCAAATAGTTCTCACAGCGCTTGGCTAAATTTTTCTAATAGCTTGCAGTCCCGATAGGTGGCGTAATTTTATATATAGCTTAAACAGAAGGGGTTGCAAATGGACTGACTGGTCAAGTCTCTTAATGCAACCCTACGCTCAGCCACTGAAGCCAGTCCAGCCAATACGAAAAATATTGAATACGACTATATTGAATATACTCCAGCTTGTATCCAGAAAAAAACACCGCCATAAATAATTAATCGCCTCGCCCCATGTCCCCCGGTCGCTGGCCATCGAGCAGCTTCTCCAGTCTGCTACAATCTTTATTTTTATGGCTGCATAATGGCCATTGTCCTACAACCAGCGTTGTGGCAAATCTGCCCATTCCGATAACTCCTTGGCACATAATTAAGCGCGCCAATACTGTACGCAGGCACGCACTCATACACAAGCTCAGAAAATGGCGTCACAATCTCAAATGAAATGGCGCCACAAACTCAATTAAAATGGCGCCACAAGCCGAATTGAAATGGCGCCACAACCTCTACTGAAATGGCACCACAAACTTGAATGAATTGGCGGCACAACCTCAAATGAAATGGCGCCACACACTCCATTGAAATGGCGCCACAACCTTGAATGAATTGGCGCCACAACGTCAAATAAAGAGGCGCCACACACTTAAATGAAAAGGCGCCACACACTCAATTAAATGGCGCCACACACTCAAATTAAATGGCGCCACACACTCAAATTAAATGGCACTACACACTCAAATTAAATGGCGCCACACACTCAAATTAAATGGCGCCACACACTCAAATTAAATGGCGCTACACACTCAAATTAAATTGCGCCTAAACGTCAAATAAAATGGTGTCACAGCCTCAGCTTAAATGGCGCCACACCTCTAGTTGAAATGGCGCCCCAACCTCTGAAATGGCGCCAATAACTCAACTTTAATGGCGCCACACCCTCCATTGAAATGGCGCCACAACCTCAACTGAAATGGCGCCAATAACTCAACTTTAATGGCGCCACACCCTCCATTGAAATGACGCCACAACCTCAACTGAATTAGCGCCACAACTTCAAATAAAATAGCGCCACAACCTCAACTGAATTAGCGCCACAACTTTAAATAAAATAGCGCCACAACCTCAACTGAATTGGCGCCACAACCTCAAATGAAATGGTGCCAAAACCTCAACTGAATTGGCACCACAACCTCAAATGAAATGGCGCCACAACCTCGAATGAAATAGCGCCACACACTCAAATCAAAAAGGTGTTAATAGGTAACTAAGATTGCTGAATATATGCGTGTGAGTTTGAGTTACGGAGACTTAGCTTTATCTAAGTACACTGGAAAATGTCATTCAAAGGTTAGCAGTCGTAGGGAATTTTCTCCCCAATCGCTCAACAATAAGTAGCTTATTGACGTAAAACAAGTAGAATACTTGAGCAGCACTGCCTTTCAACACACCATTGGAATTGGAACTTATTGAGTAGCTTAAATTGAAATTCATAGCTCGAAGACAAAAAAAAGCGTCTAGCAATTTTTTTATGCTTCAATAACTACAGAAGGTGAAGTTTCAATTTGCGAACGTAACGATTTCTCTCCGTTTCTCGTGAGGTTTTAAATTCCACTTACAGTTTTAGCTACCCTGGACGCCTGCAGGTCTTATGCATTTGCGGTAGAGAAGCACTCTTAACAGATAATAGTAAGACAAAACTCAATATTATTTGCGACGCGTTTCGGCTAAAACTAGCCATCTTCAGGCACTATCGAACAGAATTTATTTCAACCTATTAAATACTGTGTAGATAATTTTTTCCAATATAATATATATATATATATATCTTTTCAATACCTGATTTTGTCGTCTACACAGTATTTAATAGGTTGAAATAAATTCTGTTCGATAGTGCCTGAAGATGGCTAGTTTTAGCCGAAACGCGTCGCAAATAATATTGAGTTTTGTCTTATGCATTTACCGGTATAGTCCTAGGTCGGAGCCAGCTACCCGTATGTGGCGCCCATAAGCTTGAAAAGTGGCGCCCCATAAGCTTGGAAAGTGGCGCCCCATAGGCTGAAAGAGTGGCGCCCCATAAGCTTGAAAAGTGGCGCCCCATAGGCTGAAAGAGTGGCGCCCCATAAGCTTGGAAAGTGGCGCCCCATAGGCTGAAAGAGTGGCGCCCCATAAGCTTGGAAAGTGGCGCCCCATAGGCTGAAAGAGTGGCGCCCCATAAGCTTGGAAAGTGGCGCCCCATAGGCTGCAAGACTGGCGCCCCATAAGCTTGAAAAGTGGCGCCCCATAGGCTGAAAGAGTGGCGCCCCATAAGCTTGGAAAGTGGCGCCCCATAGGCTGAAAGAGTGGCGCCCCATAAGCTTGGAAAGTGGCGCCCCATAGGCTGAAAGAGTGGCGCCCCATAAGCTTGAAAAGTGGCGCCCCATAGGCTGAAAGAGTGGCGCCCCATAAGCTTGGAAAGTGGACCCCATAGGCTGAAAGAGTGGCGCCCCATAAGCTTGGAAAGTGGCGCCTCATAGGCTGAACGAGTGGCGCCCCATAGGCTGCAAGAGTGGCGCCTCAAAGGCTGAAAAAAGTGGCGCGGATTTTTGCTTCTCTCTCTGCGTCGCTAAAAATCGGAAAAGAAATTTAAAAGTTTCTTTCATATCCTCAACGTCTACTACAAGTAGCCTATATGAGAATTTTTTTCAATTAATTAACGCAGGAAACAGTCACCTACTGCGAGTGAACGAAATGTGGAACCGTCTGCTGAAACGTCTGGATAGTCGCGGATGCATTTTGAAATCGAAAGAGGCATCGTTTCCCTTCGTTGGTGAATCGAAGCAGGCTCCCTGGTTTCATCCGGATTCTGCGGAGGCAAAAGCAGCGAGGGCCAACACGGAGTTGAAGAGCGACTCCGATCGTGGGGCCAGCTCTGACGATAGCCCTGCCGGTGGAGATGAAGATAGCGATTGTAGTGACTATTGACCAGCTCTGGCTAATTTGGATGGGTAACAGGGAGAGAGGTAGATAGAGAGGGACACAGGTAGAGGCAGAGGTAGAGGTAGGTAGAGATGTAGAGAGGTAGGTAGAGGGAGGTAGAGAGGGAGAGAGGTAGGTAGAGAGGTAGATAGAGAGGGAGAGAGGTAGAGAGAGAGAGAAATGTGCAGAACACTTGTATTTAATTCTAGCAGACTTAAATATGTTATCTCTTATTTACATTCTAATTTTTTTCAATAAAGTAAACAATAACTCTTTTAATTTGATATTTTTGTTTTTGCTTTTAGCTTGCGTGGTTTTCGCGCATTTTGCCATGCAAAAACTGTATATTGTAGCCAATATTATCCATTTTTATCGAATTTTCTTATCTTCTCAGCAACCACATGACTGACGCGCCATGGTCTAGCAACAAAAAATATTTTATTACGCAGTGATAAGACTTCCTCGATACCGACGTAATAGCACCTAGCAACCGTTTATGAACAAGACTGACGCGCATAACAACCAAATTCGTTCCCTTAGCAACCACATTAGCATCATTAGCAACGACATTAGCGCCATTAGCAACCAAATAAGCACCATTAGCAACCAAATTAGCGGCCTTAGCAACCAAAATAGGATCATCAGCAACCGAATTCGCGCCATTCGAAACAAATTGGCGCCATTAGCAACCAAATTAGCGCCATTAGCAACCAAATAAGCGCCATTAGAAACCACACTAGCGCCATTAGCAACTAAATTAGCGTCATCAGCAACCAAATAAGCGCTATTAGAAACCACACTATCGCCATTAGCAACCAAATTAGCGGCCTTAGCAACCAAAATAGGATCATTAGCAACCGAATTCGCGCCATTCAAGACAAATTGGCGCCATTAGCAACCAAATTAGCGCCATTAGCAACCAAATAAGCGCCATTAGAAACCACACTAGCGCCATTAGCAACCAAAAAAGCGCCATTAGAAACCACACTAGTGCCATTAGCAACCAAATTATCGTCAATAGCAACCAAATTAGCGCCATTAGCAACCAAAAAGCTTCATTAGCAACCAAAAGAGCGTCATTAGCAACCAAAAAGCGCCATCAGCAACCAAAAAAGCGCCATATTAGCAAACCAAATATTTACATTTTAAAAGCAACATCACAACTTCTCTTATATATCCGATGCATTATTTTCTAAACTGTTTAGTTTAGAAATATATTTCTTCAGATAGATATTGCTGAGATATTTCTATCTATCTTCATATTTCTTCATGTTTTCATGATATTTCTTCATTTTTTATTCTCACCAGGCTCTAATGGTCTTTGCTGTTTGCCTGGTTGTCTTTTTCCAGACGCAGATTGTTTGCCTAATGTAATTTAAAATTTGTTTTGCTGTGTTTGATGCGTGTTACGCGTCACTATTTAAATTTCCGTTTCTAAGAAATACTCAGCAACAGCGACAGCCCGGTCCCCTCACTCACGCTATCACACAGCCGAAAAGTTTTGCGTGCCATGCATAATCATAGCTTACACCTGCCCTAATGGGCCAGATGTGCAACCGACAGCTCAGCCGCAGGACTGGGGGGTCGCCACACACACCCTCAATTACCTCAGCTGATTCCGGCACCCATTTTACAGCTGGATTAAAGGTGTTTTGCTCAAGGACACAAATTGTTTCTAGTTGGGTCGAGAATCGAACCCCCGACCTTCCAGTAGTGAGTCCAATGCTCTAACCGCTATGGGCTACAACCTCTAGGCTTATTTAAACAGGTCGTCTCTCCCATATATGAACCCCATCAAGCATGCCTGAGAGCTGTTGCTGAGTGCATTCCAAATGCACAAGCCGTCTCATAATTTAACGATTGTAAAAAGCTTCTCCCGATCAATAGCTTACTACTCTCTCTGCTCCACATTGTTGTACATGACTCACTCTCTCTTGCCTAAGCTTAATTATTGTTTAACAAGTCCTGACCAATCATGCATCACTTCGCGACTACGCCCACCAAAAAACAACTGGAAAATATATTAAGCAGACATTATTAAGCAAACTCACTTTACAATTTTTTTGCAAGTCAGTTTTCTATTATTTTTTTGAAATAGCTACATTCTTAACAGTAATGTGGTCACAACTGTCACAACTGCTTTGCTCGCGGCCAACTTTCACCGGCACATCCTCGTCACTCGTCACTGATGGTTCTCCTCTTGACGGCTCTGCTACTTAGTCTCTGGGCCGTAGCAGTGGACGAAGATTGCGACTCGACTGAGACTGTCTAAATCAGTCAGGGTGGGCAGCATGATGACCGAAATTCAGTAGAACTTTGGCGACCACATGTTTCCTGTAGCAGGAAGCAGGAAGCACCCCAGGTATAAAAGTTCCAGAGAGAACTTTAAAATAGAAATAACCCGTGCACGCTTAAATAACAGTAGATTGATTAAAAAAGTTTGCCCTGATTCGTTTCGCGTCGAGTAAACTTGTGTTGATAATAAAATAACTTCGTCAAATTTGAATTTTTACTATATAGGAATATAGTCTCATAAAATCTTAAAAATAGGATTCGTGAAAACATTTTTCCTCATTAAAAAGCGAAAAACTTTCCATAATCTTAAAAGCCCCGTTAAAAGCTCCGACAGCACTGAAGAGAATCAGTGATAAAGTCAAATATGATGTTTCTTTTTTAATTGCTTATTTCTGTCTCGCTTTGAAAGATCTTATGACGAGCTGAATTAGCAAGCAACGGCAGCAGTGGACTAACAGGTGAAACTGACATCAATCTGTCAATTCAATTAGTCAGAAGTGAAATTTCTGCGCCACATCAGGCAGCCTGTGCAGCGAATTAATGTACTTTTAATATTCAGCTTTGGCCCTAAGGCTCTCATTAGTCTACACGTGCGCAGCTTGCGTTACACGCAAGAGAACTTTTAGCAACTCTAAAAGGCTGGCCACCTACAGCCTACCTCTACTTCCACTGACATCTCATTCAGTTTCACCCATTCGGCATATTTCCCGGCAGTTCTAATAACTACAGTGACATAAACCCACAGTTGAATAATGATTGCAACTGTCTCCAGAATTTATTTATTGAAGTCACGATGCCTCAGCTCCAGCTCAGCAAAACCCCATCGCAGTGCATTTCAGTTCACAGAGTCAATCAGCTGAAGGTCAGACAGGCGGAGTTCGCAGCGTCCAACGAAAGCCAACGCGGCAGTTGGGCGACCCGTGTCAGGTGCAGCTGAAGGTCAGCTGCGTTCTCGTCAGGCAAATATAAGCGCCGAATACGTCTGTTGCTACGCAGTATCCAAGGCAAAATATTTCATCCACTTGGTTTTCAGCAATCACACCATTTGGGTTAAAGAAGTGACAGTACCGGAACCACCAACCGGTTTTCTTTGTTTGTGTTACTGAGCAGGACCCATGAAGGCCGTCATTGTCCCCATCGTAAGTGCTGAACTGCTGAAGGTTGTGAAACCGTCGTGTGTCATTATAGAGGTCGCCACCCGGATCCTCACCCCCGAGCATCAGTGTGTAGTTCGTGTCTTCTCCGCGCACCTGAAAGCCAGTGAAAGTCTGACGCATCAGTGAGCCGTCAAATCGAGCTCCCTCAAAGGTGAACTTGCAGTTCCGGTCCTTCGTCATGGCTGACAGCTGCTCCAGACCTGCGAGATCGGTGAGTTAAGAATTGCCTATCAACTGTGGCGGCCGCACTGCTTTAAAGCGATGGTTTTGGACAGCTGCTTGCTTTGTTCCCCGCCACACGTAAGGTCAAAACCGAACGGTCAGGTGGAATTATTCCTTGGCGTGATCTGTACTGTAAACATCAAATTCTTTTCTCCTTCGCCCTTCTGCCCGCTCT
>NIVC01003127.1:0-7500 GCA_002269645.1 Macrostomum lignano
AAAAATTGCCAGAAAATAGAGTTTGCTAAAATTATCTCATCTTAGTAACGATTTTTCACCATGGCCGCACTTTATGGCCAGATTTTTACCTGCGTTATGATGAAGTTCAATCGATTACACAACTCGATTTACTGGAAATAGATTTTAATAAAGTCTGCGGTTTCATTTGTGGTATATAATAATTCTGAACATGCAGTTTGTGTTATGCGTGATAGTAAAACGGATCAGTATGCCTTATTTGATTCCTGTTTTGCTACAGACAACAACGTGTATATATCACAGTTTGTTTTTTTATCATATAAAAAAATCCGCGATTTTTTGATAAATTTCCAATAATTAATTTTCCGTGCTCCTTATACTTTTACAAGTTTGATAGAAAATAGAAACTGATGACTGGACCATTTTTGAGATGTTTAGCTTCAGAAGCAGGATTATTGCAATTAAACATTTGAATATTTTACTATTCTACTTTGCCACAAAGATGTGTTCAAGGTATTTTTATTTGCGAACTGCGCCAATCGTGTAGGGGGCGATTTTCAATGCCAAACAAATCCTAAAGTTATTTCAAACAAGTTTTTTAAAATAGCTTTTAATTTTTTAAAGTAAAGTCTTGGTGCTTGTTTATATTTTTACCATGTTTTAAAGCTTACTGTAAACTCGTTTATTAGATCGCTTTTTATGATTGTGTACTTATCTTTTAAGATATCCTGGAATTTGAAGTTCTTTAAAGCTAATTTTACCGTACATCGTTTAACCCAAGGTTACTCGATTCTGCTAAAAATTTAAACTTTTTTACTGGCAACCTCCCAGATCCTCAGGTTCTACTGACAACCTCCCAGATTCTCAGATTCTACTGACACCCTCCCAGATTCTCAGATTCTACTGACAACCTCCCTAATCCTCAGATTCTACTGACAACCTCCCAGATTCTCAGATTCTACTGACACCCTCTCAGATTCTCAGGTTCTACTGACACCCAGATCCTCAGGTTCTACTGACACCCTCCCAGATCCTCAGGTTCTACTGACACCCTCCCAGATCCTCAGGTTCTACTGACACCCTCCCAGATCCTCAGGTTCTACTGACATACTGCCAAGATCCTCAGGTTCTGCTGACATACTCCAAGATCCTTAGGTTCTGCTGACACCCAGATTCACAGTGTATACTGAGCACCCTCCAAGATTCTTAGTTAATAAGTTCTACTGATATCCCACTAATTTACTTTTTTTGTCTTTAGGTTCTACTGATATCTCTAACTGATGGTTCTCCAGATTTTACTAACTGAAATAATCGATATGAAAATATTCGATTGTGACTGCCAGTTAAAGTGCCCTACCATTGAATTCTTACAAGTTACATGTTGAATGCAGATGGTTTTTAAACCGTTATTATAATAATATTACCAGTAATGCAAAACGCTATTTATTACTAATGACACAAAACGCTCTGATTATTATACTTACAATAGACTACAATAGAACTTTCAATACAAAGGTCTGTCTTCAAGCGTAGCCTTTCCCACTGTTTAATTAAATTGCTTTCAGACTGCAACATTTTATACAGTGCATAACCTCTACTATTATTTGTTGTTTGTTTTTTTAACTTTTTTGCTGTAGCCTTTTTAACAAAGATTAGAATTTCCAAAAAATCAATACACATTGAATCTTCTTAGCTTTTTTCTCCTTTCATTTACGATTTAGTAGTTATTTGTGTTCTCTTTTTTTCTGTTCCTCAGTTCAAGACACGATTGGATTTAAAAACATTTGCTAGTGGTGGCTTAGTTGCGTTGTCTATGGTCCAACCTCCCATAGCAATCCTGGACAGGCTATATTAATACAACATAATCGATTAAAGAAAATGTTCGTGATCACACATCCTAAAGTCCCGAGATGTGTCAACTCATGTGTCAACTCATTATTAAAAAGTGATCACGCCAATTTGTCATGTTCTAAATCAAATGAAATCATTAAGAAATAAAAATAAACCCCGTGTATTAAACACATTGTGTATTAGTATAGGTGAATTTTAGTCTATGGAGGTACGTATTTATAGTCAGCGGGTGTACGTAGTTTCACCTAGTAGTTAATCCAGCAGGTTACCCTATGTTTCCAAAATCTGTTTGAGCCTGTAAGGTTTAGTATTCTTACGTGGTTATAACTGTATTGCTACTACGTCGTCATTATTTAATTTTGAATTCTTGATGGATTTCGACTGGAAGCTGAGCGACTTCTGCTATCCGGCAGTTGTGATCAGCCAGGCCGACAGTGAGGCCGCTAAAGCGGCTCTTCAGCACGCCAGCTACCTGCGTCGATGCTCTATGAAGCGACCCGCTCCGGATTCTTCCGCCAGTGATGAAGACGAAATCGCATCAGAATTGGACAGTAATGCTGATGATGATGAGGAAAATATGGAGGCTGATATTAATGTTGATGACAGTGTAGAATTAGAACAGAAGCCAGAAGATGCAGGTGGAACAGAGGAAAGTGTTTTTCTTCAACGTCGTATAAAGAAAAAGCAAATGCGACGTACCGAACGTCAATCTAGCATCGACGGCATGGACGAGGATGAGCTGCCGACGACAGATGAGGAGGCTAATCAAGATAACGACAATCAAGAAGAGATGCACAATGGTGCTGATGACGACAGTGATGTAGAAAACGAGAATAATAATGATGAAGACAACATTGAAGAAGCTGGTGATGATGAAGAATTAAATCATGATAGATCGTCGCCGCATCTAAGCGATATTGAGCGCGAGCTTGAACTAGCCGATCAAGTGATTGAAGGTATTAATCCAACTGGCAGCGGCTCAAACTTTGCTGATGCAGATGAAGACGTTGAGTTGGAAAATAATTCTGAGCAGGAGAAGCGGCAGAAAGAGACCCCTGTGCAGTCGAAACCGCCTTCGCGTCGTCGAATGAAAGAGACGCCTAAAGTTTCCAGTTCGAAACGGGCTGAACCTGATATTGAAGATGAGATAGCTGAGCCTGCTGTGCTAATTAGCTCTGAGTCGGAGGCTGAGGCTCTAGCCGATGCTGAGCCAGCAGAAGCTGCAATTGAAGCAGAAGACCGAACACCGTCTGAGCCAGAATTGGCTGACGATGTTCTGCAAACTGCTAACGGCAGCGAGTGCGCCTCTCCAGTGTTTGATAAGACATCAAGCGCTGCTGTTGGTCCGGCCAGCTCCTCCACAGCGGTTTCCAACTCTGAGTCAAGCCGCCTGAGGCCTCGTACTGCGGCAAAAGTTGAAACTGTCGGCAGCGCCGATGACAGCGACGAAGACAATGAAAGTCGCCGACGAAATAAGCCTAGATTGGCTAAGACAAAGCCATCCGTTGTTCAGAAAGACAAAGGCAAGGGCGGTGATAGCGCTGGAAGCGATTCTGATAGCTCGTCTGATGGGCCTAGCCGAAAGACTGCCAAAGATAAATCGAAGAAGAAAGTTTCACCTGAGCAGCAGAAAAAGACCCGTGGCAAAGTTAACGGGGATGATGACCGATCAGATGACGACAGTTCATCCAATGAACAGCGGCGCAACAAGCCGAGACAAGCGAAATCGAAGGCTGCTCAGCAGACTAAAAAGAAGAAATCAGCAAAATCTAGCGACAGCGACGACGAGCTGGACGAAGAGGACAACTCGGACGATGATTTTGTTTCGGCTGCTGCTAAGCGAGGTTCAAAGAAGCGCCAATCGAAGAAGTCCCAGTCGGATGAGCAAGCCGACTCAGATTATGATGATGATGACAAAGCTACTAAGAAAAAGAAGCGAGATAAGAATGAATTAAAAGAGTCGGATCGCAGTAAGAAGCGCAAGAGGAACAAGCAGACTGAAGACAGCGACGATGGCGACAAGCGTCGTTCCAAACGCGATCGTCGTAAAGTCGCGTCATCCGACGATGGCAGTGACGCCTCCTCTGAGAAGCTGAGCCTGTTCACTTCGTCTGACGATGAGGTTGATCGACTGCAAGACGAGATTCGCGCGTCTCAACAGAAACTGAGGAAAAAGCAACGAGAGGCCGAAAAGAAAAAGAAGAAAGGCAAAAACAACATGCTGTTTGACTCTTCGGACTTTTCGAACGAAGCCAGTGATGATGACGCTGACGACAAGGAGGCATCGGTGGATGACGACGCCTCTGAGAACTCGGCCGTGTCGGATTTCCGCATGTCCGACAGTGAAGATTCCGGGAAAAAGAAGCACAGCAAAAATTCCAAGAAAGACAGCGATAAAAAGAAGCAACAGCAAGGAAAGCGAGTTGTTTTGCTGGACGATTCCGATTCGGATGATGGCGAAGTTCGAAAAAGTCGCGGTGGCGGCGGCGGAGGCGGTGGCCGCTTTGGCAAGCGCCGCAAGACGGACAAATCAGCGGCCGACAGAGAGGATAGCGACGAGGACTTTGTTGAAATCGGCAAGAAAAAGAAGAAAACTTCCGACGACGAACGAATTGCCGACGTCGGCGACCAAGAAGAAGATGAGGACGACGAGGACAAGGCAACTGGACGGCGCAATATCAAGCGCATTATGAAGGTTAATAAACTCAGCAGCGTCACTAAAGAAGCCGAACTAGCTGAGAAAGATCGCAGACGGCGAGTCGCTGAAATGCAACGGAAATACAATGAGAACATTGTGCAAGAGGTGCTAGATGATAGCGGCCCGAATCAGATTGTCATCACTAAACAGCTGGTGCTGGAACGGAATCCGGAGACACGCGAGCCAGTGATTGAAGTCAGTCCGAATATTTGCACCAAACTAAAGCCGCATCAGGTTGAAGCGGTGCAGTTTCAGTACGAGTGTCTCTATGAAAGTCTGGAGCAGTTCAAGCGACAGCCGGAAGGCTCAGGCTGTATTCTGGCTCACTGTATGGGGCTTGGCAAGACTCTGTCGACCATTTCATTCTTGCACACGCTGTTTCGGTATCCGGATAAGCTGAAAGTTCGTTCCGCTCTGATTGTCTGCCCGTTGAATACGGTGCTTAATTGGCGTAACGAATTTCGTATGTGGCTTGAGGACTCGTCAGAGGATGACATTGTTGATGTGCAAGAGATTGCCACGGTGAAGGATAATAAAATGCGACTAGCACACTGTCAAGGCTTCCTGCGCAATGGCGGGGTGCTCATTGTCAACTACGATATGTTTAGAAACTTGGCCTCGGGACGGAATATTCGGCAGAAGAAGAATCGCGAAATTTTTCGTCAGGTATTGCTTCAAAATTGGTTTTAATTTCTAAGAATAAGATTCTGATTGATGGCGCTAATCTAGAGATGAGATTCTCATTGAGAGATAAGGCTAATCTAGAGATGAGATTCTGATTCAGATGAAACTAATCAATAGGGTAAGATAAGATTAAGACACGGCTAATCTATAGGGCGAAATTAGGTTAAGACACGGCTAATCTATAGGGTGAGATTAGGTTAAATCACTGCAAATCTATAGGGTGAAATTATATTAAGACACTGGTTAATCTATAGGGTGAGATTAGATTAAGACACGGCTAATCTAAAGGTTGAGATTAGGTTAAGACTCGGCTAATATATAGGGTGAGATTAGACTAAGACACTAAATAATCTACAGGATGAGATTAGATTAAGTCACTGAATAATCTACAGAATGAGATTGGATTAAGTCACTGAATAATCTACAGGATGAGATTAGATTAAGTCACTGAATAAACTACAGGATGAGATTAGATTCAAGACACTGGTGGCTTATCTATAGGACAAGATTAGATTCAAGACACTGGTGGCTTATCTATAGGACGAGATTAGATTAAGATACTAGCTAATCTAGAAAATTACTATTTGTTTTCATTTGAAGCAGTGCTTATCTAGTAGGTATTGATTTGTAATCTAATCTTCAATGGCATGTATTATCTACCTAATTACCTGTACCCCCTCCCCACCAACCCAGGCCCTGCTCGACCCTGGCCCCGATGTAGTAGTCTGCGACGAAGGCCACATCCTGAAGTCGGGCTCCACCGGCTTGGCCAAAGTGATGAACGAGATGCGAACTAGACGGCGCATCGTTCTGACAGGGACACCTTTGCAGAACAATCTCAACGAATATTACACTATGGTGAATTTTGTCAAACCGAATCTGCTGGGCACAGCTAAGGAGTTTGCTAATCGGTTTGTTAATCCCATTGTGAACGGGCAGCACGCTGACAGTACGGCTCTGGACGTTCGGGTTATGAAACGGCGAGCTCACGTGCTGCACAAAATGTTGGACGGTTGCGTGCATCGGCGAGATTATTCGGCCCTGACTAAGTACCTGCCGCCGAAGTACGAGTACATCATTAGCGTCAGGCTGAGCGAGGTTCAGGTAGGGCTGGATGTTCATCTTTGTTGTTTTTAAGTTGCAGCTTTGGAACCTAAGAGCATTTTTTAAAATCGCTTTATTCTGGTAGTGTTGCTGAGTAGAATCGCTTCATTTTTATCTTCAAAAATCGCCTTTTTATCGCCTTTAAAAATCGCCTTTTTATCGCCTTCAAGAATCGCCCATACACCAGCCAATGAGAATCGCCCTTACACCATCCAATGAGAATCGCCCCTACACCAGCCAATGAGAATCGCCCCTGCAGCAGCCAATGAGAATCGCCCCTACACCAGCCAATGAGAATCGCCCCTACACCAGCCAATGAGAATCGCCCCTACACCAGCCAATGAGAATCGCTCCTACACTAGCCAATGAGAATCGCCCTTACACCATCCAATGAGAATCGCCCCTACACCAGCCAATGAGAATCGCCCCTGCAGCAGCCAATGAGAATCGCCCCTACACCAGCCAATGAGAATCGCCCCTACACCAGCCAATGAGAATCGCCCCTACACCAGCCAATGAGAATCGCTCCTACACTAGCCAATGAGAATCGCTCCTACACTAGCCAATGAGAATCGCCCTTACACCAGCCAATGAGAATCGCCCTAAACCGGCCACAAACTCTGCCCTCCAGATCAAGCTCTACCAGACCTACCTGGACCAGGTGCGGCCCCGACTGTCGCAGGGCGGCATCTCGCTATTCGCCGACAACCAAGTCCTGTACCGAGTGTGGACTCACCCCTACACCCTGAAGCTGCACGAAGAGGAGATGCTGCTCCGCCGGCTTAAAGAAGAATCCGAAGAAGAGGAAGCCGATTTTATCGATGATGAAGAAGAGGAAGATTCTGAATCAGACAGCGGTTCCAGCAGCTCCGACAATTCCGACGATGACAAAGACCAAAACAAAGAGTCAAAGAATAAGTCGGACTCCGCGCCGGTTGTACGTCGGACGCGGCACACCCGACAGGGCAGTCCAACCATCGACCTCACTGGCGACGCGGAGGCTCCGGCGCCCACCTCCACCCAGGAGGAGTGGTGGCACTCGCTCTACAACGAGGACATGGCCAATGATGTGTCCATCAGCGGCAAGCTGTACATCCTATTCAGCATCATGAAGATGTGCAACGATATTGGAGACAAACTGCTGGTGTTCTCACAGTCTCTGCTGTCGCTGAATGTTATTGAGC
>NIVC01003127.1:10000-69176 GCA_002269645.1 Macrostomum lignano
TGCTTGCGAATTTCTGCTTCAATGGTTGCACGGCCAGCACACTGGCGCTTCGGTGTCTTCGAATGCGGCCAGCTCTGTGCGACTGTAACTGCTTTTGTTAATTTTGATTGACTGGACATTCCCTACGGCTGGCTTGTAGTTATGGGTGTTATCATGTACGTGTGCTGTATGCGCTTTGAGTTTTATGTTCTCTGTTTAAATAAAGTGCAATTTTCGCTAATTTAACCTTTTAGCTAGTTTATAGTTTGATGAAATATTGTTCATAGTTTAATAACGGGTCGTAGTTTAACTGTGTGTCATAGTTTGACAGAATAGGTCATAGTTTGACAGAATAGGTCATAGTTTGACAGAATAGGTCATAGTTTCACAAAATAAGTCATAGTTTGACAGAATAGGTCATAGTTCAACAGAATAGGTCATAGTTCGACAGAATAGGTCATAGTTCGACAGAATAGGTCATCGCTTAGCAGAATGGGTCAAAATTTGACAAAATAAACCATAGTTTGACAGAATGGGTCATAGTTTAACAAAATAGGTTATAGTTTAACAAAATAGGTCATCGCTTGACAGAATTGGTCATAGTTTGACAGAATAGGTCATAGTTTAACAAAATAGGTCATCGCTTGTCAGAATGGGTCATAGTTTGACAGAATAGGTCATATTTCGACAGAATAGGTCATCGCTTAGCAGAATGGGTCATAGTTTGACAGAATAAACCATAGTCTGACACCATGAGGCAGTGGGTCTTGAAGAATCATAGTTCCATATAATATGTGATAGTTTGGTGCAATATATATTTTATAGGCTTGATAGCTTGAATATAGGCCGTACCCCAACCATCGCGCGACATTGCTATTAACTATTGTGCACCCTAAATCCTCTTCATGTTTTTTATCCTTGTGTCTGTTCAAACTTCTGCAGTGATACTGATAAAAGCTTGTTTTGATACATCTGTCATCAGTTACAGATATTAGAATATTTAGACATGTCACTCGCGTTTAAAATAGAGAAAAAGTTAAGCGCTACCTTTTTCAGTAGTTGCTCTGTGCAGTTTCTCTTAAATTTAATGTGGCAGCTAAAATTTCCTTTTTCTTCCTAAAGGTTTGCGGCCTCGGCAGCATATGGGATGGAGAATGAGCAAAAACAGCCATCTTGTGTACACAAGTGAACGCAAGAGAGACGAAAGTTAGCCTAGGGGGCTGGGCCAATCTGGCTCAGCCAATGAGAGAACAGTAAGGAGAGAGGCCAAAGTCAGACGGACGAAAGTTAGCCTTTGGGGCTGGCCCAATCTGGCTCAGCCAATGAGAGAACAGTAAGGAGAGAGGCCAAAGTCAGACGGACGAAAGTTAGCCTAGGGGGCTGGGCCAATCTGGCTCAGCCAATGAGAGAACAGTAAGGAGAGAGGCCAAAGTCAGACGGACGAAAGTTAGCCTTTGGGGCTGGCCCAATCTGGCTCAGCCAATGAGAGAACAGTAAGGAGAGAGGCCAAAGTCAGACGGACGAAAGTTAGCCTGGGGGCTGGCCCAATCTGGCTCAGCCAATGAGAGAACAGTAAGGAGAGAGGCCAAAGTCAGACGGACGAAAGTTAGCCTAGGGGGCTGGCCCAATCTGGCTCAGCCAATGAGAGAACAGTAAGGAGAGAGGCCAAAGTCAGACGGACGAAAGTTAGCCTAGGGGGCTGGCCCAATCAATGAGAGAACAGTAAGGAGAGAGGCCAAAGTCAGACGGACGAAAGTTAGCCTAGGGGGCTGGCCCAATCTGGCTCAGCCAATGAGAGAACAGTAAGGAGAGAGGCCAAAGTCAGACGGACAAAAGTTAGCCTAGGAGGCTGGCCCAATCTGGCTCAGCCAATGAGAACAGTAAGGAGAGAGGCCAAAGTCAGACGGACGAAAGTTAGCCTGGTGGCTGGCCCAATCAATGAGAGAACAGTAAGGAGAGAGGCCAAAGTCAGGCGGACGAAAGTTAGCCTGGGGGCTGGCCCAATCTGGCTCAGCCAATGAGAGAACAGTAAGGAGAGAGGCCAAAGTCAGACGGACGAAAGTTAGCCTAGGGGGCTGGGCCAATCTGGCTCAGCCAATGAGAGAGCAGTAAGGAGAGAGGCCAAAGTCAGACGGACGAAAGTTAGCCTAGGGGGCTGGGCCAATCTGGCTCAGCCAATGAGAGAGCAGTAAGGAGAGAGGCCAAAGTCAGACGGACGAAAGATCTGGCGCCCAGCCAAATAATTTTTATTCTACTAAGATAAAGACGAAAAGCGGCTGCTACTGAGAAAAGTAAATGAGCGCATTTTTACTCGTGACATATCTAGTTATTCGAAGCATCTTGTCGGAATCAGAGAGGGCAAGTGTATTGAATGTTTATAATCTTATTGTCATTTTCATTGTAACATTTTTAACCTAGTCCTGCTCCACGCGAACTCTGAGGCTGCCCCGCGTGTTTACATATTTCTATATATATTTGTGTCAACTTGCTTGTTTGTAAACACTGCTTTTATTTGCTTATTAATAGCATAGAATGAACAAAAACTGATTCTTCTTTTTTTCTTTAGTTTTTATAATTCCCCAATGGTCGATTAATTAACATTAATTATCATTGGCACTTAAAATTAAAACCGCTGTTTTTTTGTTGCTGTTACTCTTTTTCTGCTCCGTGTGCAAGGCCTCGGGCATGTATTGTTCATGTAAACATTTAAAACTGGCACCTCGTCCGCTGCGATGTGTGTAATTAATTGCATACTTTTTGTGTATACTGTGTAGTCGTAAATTTAACTAACCTAACAACCAATTATTGAATATAATCAATGGATAATTGTGGTGCATTTAGCTCAACCAATAACAACACGATTTAACTGAGCTGCGAGGCGATAGATTTCAGGCCCCGATCGATAATTTGCCACAAATTTTCTAAATGCAAGCACCGTTTAAATATAGTATTATCTTATATAATCAGCTGTCAGTTAACAAGTATGCTTAAGTTCTCTATATATATACTCGTATTCGTATATATACTCGATTTAAACTTTTATTATCATTCTTTTTTCATTCATTTCATTTCATCAAATCTCAAATCCAATAATTGAATGCAAATGCATCATCAAATTGATACAAGCCTAAATTATTGCCAGACTGTTAACAATTTTTCCCGGACAAGTGCACACCGGCTCCTGATAAAACTACATTTGTACTAGCTCAATCCAGGTGTACACACCGGCTCCTGACCAGTTACTAGCTCAATCCAGGTGTACACACCGGCTCCTGACCAGTTCCTAGCTCAATCCAGGTGTACACACCGGCTCCTGACCAGTTCCTAGCTCAATTCGGATGTACACACCAGCTCTCCTGAAAGAACTACTAGCTCAATTCAGGTGTACACACCAGCTCTCCTGACAGAACTACTAGCTCAATTCAGGTGTACACAAGTCTCTCCTGATAGAACTACTAGCTCAATTCAGGTGTACACACCAGCTCTCCTGATAGAACTACTAGCTCAATTCAGGTGTACACAAGTCTCTCCTGATAGAACTCCTAGCTCAATCGAGGTGTACACACCAGCTCTCCTGATACAACTCCTAGCTCAATCGAGGTGTACACAACAGCTCCTGACAACTCCTAGCTCAATCGAGGTGTACATACCAGCTCCTAACTATTTTTAGTCAACTCTACTGCAGTGGCTAAAATAGCTCAATTTATTGCATGTTTCAGCTTTTTCGCAAAAACGTAAGCTGCATCATGCTACTGCCAGTAGTGCTAATTGGCTCAGCCGGAGTTCTGCTATTCGGCTATCTGTACCGGCTGACTAAACCGCAGCAGTCGGATCCGCCGTGTCCCGGCTCCGATCCCATCATTGGTAGTTTTCGTTACCTAGAACGACCTCTGTACCGATTCATGTCGGAGAGATTTGCTCGCGACCATCTTGTGCTGTTCTTTCTCGGCCCAACCAGGATGTACTATCTGAATAGTTATGCCGCTTTTCGAGAGGCTATGGTTGATAATGCCGAAGCTTTGAGCGGTCGGGTCACTCAGAAACCGATCGAACTTCTCATTGGTAGCAATGGGGGTGAGTGTCGTTTTTTTTGACAACACGACGGGGAGGCCGGAGGGGGCAGGAGGGTCACAAGGCCACAGCCAATCAGAATCGAGCATCGCTGCAAAGAGTAGTTTGGTAGAGACAAGCCAGAGCGCCGCAGCCAATCAGAATCGAGCATCGCTGCAAAGAGTAGTTTGGTAGAAACAAGCCAGAGGGCCACAGCCAATCAGAATCGAGCATCGCTGCAAAGAGTAGTTTGGTAGAGACAAGCCAGAGGGCCACAGCCAATCAGAATCGAGCATCGCGATAACGGATAGTAGAGACAAGCCAGAGGGCCGCAGCCAATCAGAATCGAGCATCGCGATAACGGATAGTAGAGACAAGCCAGAGGGCCACAGCCAATCAGGATCGAGCATAGCACCCCACAATGCCCCGTAGGCCTGGTTGGCACAGACGGTGAGCTGTGGAAGCAGTACCGCCGGTTCACTCTGCACACTCTGCGCGATTTCGGACTCGGCCGGCGCGGCGCTGAGCACTGCATCTCGCTGGAGGCTGAGGAGCTGTGCTCCGAGATTGCCAACCGAGGCAGCAGCGAAGCCATTGACGTCAACCTGGTGCTTGGGCGCAGCGTCTCGAACGTCATCTGCCAGCTGGTGTTCGGCAGCCGGCTGGCCTCTGAGAATCCCGAGTTTGAGCGCATCCTGGACGCTTTCAACGAGTTCACGGCAAATCCGCGCTTTCAGGAGGAGAATTTCAAGGCGCTGGCGTTTTTGCCGATCAGCAGCAGGTGCACGCCATTGATGAGGCTGCTGCTGAAGCTGCCCGGTATGCAGGGCATCATCAAGAAAATGAACTACCTGCTCGACTTCTGCCAGCAGCAGGTCTGAACTGTTGCTTTTTTGTGACAGCAATTGGCAGTTTCTGCTGCCGAAATTTGCAATGTCCTCCCAGATCCTCAGTTGCTGGGCCAGCCTCCCAGATCCTCAGTTGCTGGGCCACCGCCAGCCTCCCAGATCCTCAGTTGCTGGGCCAGCCTCCCAGATCCTCAGTTGCTGGGCCACCGCCAGCCTCCCAGATCCTCAGTTGCTGAGCCACCGCCAGCCTCCCAGATCCTCAGTTGCTGGGCCACCGCCAGCCTCCCAGATCCTCAGTTGCTGGGCCAGCCTCCCAGATCCTCAGTTGCTGGGCCACCAGCCTCCCAGATCCTCAGTTGCTGAGCCACCGCCAGCCTCCCAGATCCTCAGTTGCTGAGCCACCGCCAGCCTCCCAGATCCTCAGTTGCTGGGCCACCAGCCTCCCAGATCCTCAGTTGCTGGGCCACCAGCCATCCAGATCCTCAGTTGCTGAGCCACCGCCAGCCTCCCAGATCCTCAGTTGCTGGGCCACCAGCCTCCCAGATCCTCAGTTGCTGGGCCACCAGCCTCCCAGATCCTCAGTTGCTGGGCCACCAGCCTCCCAGATCCTCAGTTGCTGGGCCACCAGCCTCCCAGATCCTCAGTTGCTGGGCCACCAGCCTCCCAGATCCTCAGTTGCTGGGCCACCAGCCTCCCAGATCCTCAGTTGCTGGGCCACCAGCCTCCCAGATCCTCAGTTGCTGGGCCACCAGCCTCCCAGATCCTCAGTTGCTGGGCCACCAGCCTCCCAGATCCTCAGTTGCTGGGCCACCAGCCTCCCAGATCCTCAGTTGCTGGGCCACCAGCCTCCCAGATCCTCGGATGCTGGGCCGCCGCGCACCTGTTTTCCAGCCAATAAATCACCATCATTTCCCAATCAACAACCAGGTGGAAGCCCACGCTGCTGAAATGCCCGAGGCGGGATTCTCTGAAGCTCGCGACTACATCGAGGCGCACCTGAAGCACCAGCAGCTCAATCAGCAGACTGACGACAACGGAGCTGGTAGGTGAAATGAATATTGATAAGTGATGGTTTCTGGTTCAGGTCCAGCTCCTTCAGGTTAAGGTTTTTTGTCTCGTGCTTGCCTTTCAGCTAATCTCATTCAGATCTCGTGACTTCATTCAGATACTTCAGGTGACTTCATTCAGATACTTCAGGTGGCTTCATTCAGATACTTCAGGTGGCTTCATTCAGATACTTCAGGTGGCTTCATTCAGATACTTGAGGTGACCTTATTCAGATACTTCAGGTGACCTTATTCAGATACTTCAGGTGGCTTCATTCAGATCCTACAGGTGACCTTATTCAGATACTTCAGGTGGCTTCATTCATATACTTCAGGTGGCTTCATTCAGATACTTCAGGTGGCTTCATTCAGATACTTCAGGTGCCCTTATTCAGATACTTTAGGTGACTTCATTCAGATCCTACAGGTGACCTTATTCAGATACTTCAGGTGACTTCATTCAGATACTTCAGGTGACCTCATTCAGATACTTGAGGTGACCTTATTCAGATACTTCAGGTGACCTTATTCAGATACTTCAGGTGGCTTCATTCAGATCCTACAGGTGACCTTATTCAGATACTTCAGGTGGCTTCATTCATATACTTCAGGTGGCTTCATTCAGATACTTCAGGTGGCTTCATTCAGATACTTCAGGTGCCCTTATTCAGATACTTTAGGTGACTTCATTCAGATCCTACAGGTGACCTTATTCAGATACTTCAGGTGACTTCATTCAGATACTTCAGGTGACCTCATTCAGATACTTCAGGTGACTTCATTCAGATACTTCAGGTGACTTCATTCAGATACTTCAGGTGACTTCATTCAGATCCTACAGGTGACCTTATTCAGATACTTCAGGTGGTTTCATTCAGATACTTGAGGTGACCTTATTCAGATACTTCAGGTGACTTCATTTAGATACTTGAGGTGACCTTATTCAGATACTTGAGGTGACCTTATTCAGATACTTCAGGTGACTTCATTCAGAAACTTCAGGTGACTTCATTCAGATACTTCAGGTGACTTCATTCAGATACTTGAGGTGAACTTATTCAGATACTTCAGGTGGCTTCATTCAGATACTTGAAGTGACCTTATTCAGATACTTCAGGTGGCTTCATTCAGATACTTCAGGTGACTTCATTCAGATACTTGAGGTGACCTTATTCAGATACTTCAGGTGACTTCATTCAGATACTTGAGGTAACCTTATTCAGATACTTCAGGTGACTTCATTCAGATACTTCAGGTGACTTCATTCAGATACTTCAGGTGACTTCATTCAGATACTTGAGGTGACCTTATTCAGATACTTCAGGTGGCTTCATTCAGATACTTGAGGTGACCTTAGTCAGATACTTCAGGTGGCTTCATTCAGATACTTGAGGTGACCTTATTCAGATACTTCAGGTGGTTTCATTCAGATACTTGAGGTGACCTTATTCAGATACTTCAGGTGACTTCATTCAGATACTTCAGGTGACTTCATTCAGATCCTACAGGTGACCTTATTCAGATACTTCAGGTGACTTCATTCAGATACTTGAGGTGACCTTATTCAGATACTTCAGGTGACTTCATTCAGATACTTCAGGTGACTTCATTCAGATACTTCAGGTGACTTCATTCAGATACTTCAGGTGACTTCATTCAGATACTTCAGGTGACTTCATTCAGATACTTGAGGTGACCTTATTCAGATACTTCAGGTGACTTCATTCAGATACTTCAGGTGACCTCATTCAGATACTTCAGGTGACCTCATTCAGATACTTCAGGTGACCTTATTCAGATACTTCAAGTGACTTCATTCAGATCCTACAGGTGACCTTATTCAGATACTTCAGGTGACTTCATTCAGATACTTGAGGTGACCTTATTCAGATACTTCAGGTGGTTTCATTCAGATACTTGAGGTGACCTTATTCAGATACTTCAGGTGACTTCATTCAGATACTTGAGGTGACCTTATTCAGATACTTCAGGTGGCTTCATTCAGATACTTGAAGTGACCTTATTCAGATACTTGAGGTGACCTTATTCAGATACTTCAGGTGACTTCATTCAGATACTTCAGGTGACTTCATTCAGATACTTCAGGTGACTTCATTCAGATACTTCAGGTGACTTCATTAAGATACTTGAGGTGAACTTATTCAGATACTTCAGGTGGCTTCATTCAGATACTTGAAGTGACCTTATTCAGATACTTCAGGTGGCTTCATTCAGATACTTCAGGTGACTTCATTCAGATACTTGAGGTGACCTTATTCAGATACTTCAGGTAACTTCATTCAGATACTTGAGGTGACCTTATTCAGATACTTGAGGTGACCTTATTCAGATACTTCAGGTGACTTCATTCAGATACTTCAGGTGACTTCATTCAGATACTTCAGGTGACTTCATTCAGATACTTAAGGTGAACTTATTCAGATACTTCAGGTGGCTTCATTCAGATACTTCAGGTGACTTCATTCAGATACTTGAGGTGACCTTATTCAGATATTTCAGGTGACTTCATTCAGATACTTCAGGTGACTTCATTCAGATACTTCAGGTGACTTCATTCAGATACTTAAGGTGAACTTATTCAGATACTTCAGGTGGCTTCATTCAGATACTTCAGGTGACTTCATTCAGATACTTGAGGTGACCTTATTCAGATACTTCAGGTGGCTTCATTCAGATACTTGAGGTGACCTTATTCAGATACTTCAGGTGACTTCATTCAGATACTTGAAGTGACCTTATTCAGATACTTCAGGTGGCTTCATTCAGATCCTACAGGTGACCTTATTCAGATACTTCAGGTGGCTTCATTCAGATCCTACAGGTGACCTTATGCAGGTACTTTGGGTGGCTTCATTCAGATCCTACAGGTGACCTTATTCAGGTAACTTCATTCAGATACTTACTTCAGGTGACTTCACTGAGGTACTTCAGGTGACTTCACTGAGGTACTTCAGGTGACTTCAGTGAGGTACTTTAGGTGACTTCAGTGAGGTACTTCAGGTGACTTCACTGAGGTACTTTAGGTGACTTCACTGAGGTACTTCAGGTGACTTCATTCAGATCCTTCAGGTACAAAGCTAGTCTCATTTAGGCCCTTCAGGTGGCCCACATTCAGATCCGCGAGTACGCCCTATCCCGCAGACCTGTTCACCAACAAGCGACTTGGCATGGCCATCCTTGACCTGTTTCTAGCTGGCACAGAGACAACAACCACTACCCTGCGCTGGGCGCTAATCTACATGCTGGCTAACCCCAGAGTTGCCAGTAAGGTTAGAGAGGAGATCAGACAACACCTGGGTGTCCAGGGCCGCGTGTGCATGGCTGACAAGGCCAAGCTGCACTATACAATGGCTACTCTGGAAGAGGTTCAACGATTGGCTAGCCTGGTTACTAACGGCTTAACTCACCGGGTTACTGCCGACATTCAAGTTGCCGGGTATAAGATTCCAGCTGATAGCTATATGATGTACAATATGTACTATATTCACCGCGACCCGGACCAGTTCCCCGAGCCCGACTGCTTTAAACCGGAGCGCTATCTGGACTCTGAAGGCCGGTTCCAGGTGAGATTATCGATGGTCGGAGTGAGATTGGATATTGGTAAGGTGAGAATAGATTTTCGACGTGAGATTATATATTGGTGAGGTGAGATTAGATTTTCAAAGTAAGATTGGATATTGGTGAGGTGAGATTAGATTTTTGATGTGAGATTGGATATTGGTGAGGTGAGATTAGATTTTCAATGTAAGATTGGATATTGGTGTGGTGAGATTAGATTTTCGATGTAAGATTGGATATTGGTGAGGTGAGATTAGATATTGGTCGGAAGAGAATAGATATTGATGAGGTGAGATTAAATGTTTGTGGGGTGGGATTAGATGTTAGTGGGGTGGGATTAGACTTATTGGGGTGGGATTAGATGTTAGTGGGTGGGATTAGATGTTAGTGGGTGGGATTAGACTTAGTGGGGTGGGATTAGATGTTAGTGGGGTGGGATTAGATGTTAGTGGGGTGGGATTACAGTAGATGTTAGTGAGGTGGGATTGTATTTAGATGTTAGTGGGGTAAGATTAGATATTGGTGAGATAAGATGAGAATTTTTGGGGTGAGATTAGATTAGAATTTTTGGGTGAAATTAGATATTGGTGGGGTGAGATTATACACTGGTGGTCTGAACTTAAATTCAAATATTATTGAGGTGAGACTTCAGTGCAGTGAGATAAGGAATAAATTGAGATAAGATATACGAATAAGGTAAAACTAGATATAAGTGAAGAAAGTTAAAATGCGAAGTAGCTTAGATAACAGTGAGTAAACTCTGCATTTCCGCGACATGTACTACCCAGAGAACACTACTAGCAGTAGAAATGCAAGCATTTCACCAATTAAAATCTCCCATACCGGCAGGCCAGCCAGCGCCTGATCCAATTCGGGGCGGGCAAGCGGGCCTGCCTTGGCGAGAGTCTGGCTCGCATGGAGCTTTTCATCTTTTTCGTCAGCCTGATGCAACGCTTCGACTTCCGGTTGGAGACCGACGACTGCTCCGCTTCCGGCGGCGGCAAGATTGTTGACCAGGCGACTCGAGCTCAGGCCCTGCTGGACTACGTGGATCCTGAGCACCTGCTTGTGCTTATCCGGCATCTGCCCAGCTATAAGCTGGAGTTTACTGAGCTGTAAGGGTTGGACTGCACTGGAGAATACTTGGGGATTGATGAGGCTTTTAACTGGATTAGCTGAGATTGCGAGAATCATCCCATGGGGTTGTGATGAGAGAGAGACAGAGAGATAGTGAGAGAGAGAGAGAGAGATTCCCAATATCATGTATAGGGGGTGAAAGATCTCTCACAAGATTAGGAATTAATCTCATGCTATTGGGAAAAGATATCTCATGAGATTGGGAAAAGATATCTCATGAGGTTGGGAAAAGATATCTCATGAGGTTGGGAGAAGAGATCTCATGAGATTGGGAAAAGATATCTCATGAGGTTGGGAAAAGATATCTCATGAGGTTGGGAGAAGAGATCTCATGAGATTGAGAGAAGAGATCTCATGAGATTGAGAGAAGAGATCTCATGAGATTGGGAGAAGATATCTGATGAGATTGGGAAAAGAGATCTCATGAGGTTAGGAAAAGATATCTCATGAGATTTGGAGAAGAGATATCATGAGATATGGAGAAGAGATCTCATGAGAATAATAGATCTCATATGAGATCAGACGTCCGGGAAGTCAGATCAGAGATCTCATTTATGATCAGAATGTAGATCTTATAAGATACAGGCGCCATATCTTTTTCAAGCATCTTCCAATCAAATTTTTGAAAAATTAAAAAACTTCTACGTAAATGCGCACTCTTGCTAGATGTCAGAAATAATTTTTATTTTTTTCACGATTGAATTTTTATCTACATACGTCATTTTCCTTCCAGTTTGATTGATATTAAATTTTTTTGACAAGTTTTATTACAATATTAATTATGATTATACCAACTGACACTTTCTCTATATTTGGAAATTAAAATAATGCAAAAACATGCATAACTAAACTGTAATAAAGTACTTCCAGATTTTTATGAAATATTTTCAACTGTCTTACTGTTTGTATTGAAATTTTCTGCTAACGTTTTGACTTGAATAAACAGAAAAAAATAGTTTTTGAAACTTATTTTACATCTGATAATTTTTTTAAATAAATAGTTTATTAAAAATGAAATAATTACATTTTCAGTGACAATAAGCAAACTTTATATATCGGTGTATTCTTAAGTTAATGCAAAAATACAATTTTGATGATTAAGTGAATCCAGTTGAATAATACAAATTAATAGATAGGTATGCAAATATACTACTTGTACATGCGCGTAAAATGATGTGAAAATGCTTTGCATATCATAGTGTAGGCGGTATAGTGAGGACGCACTGATATAGTAATATAGCTCCATATTTGGGCTTACATGCACTGAATTTAATCCAAGAAATGTTTGCCAATGGTAGATTGTGTATGTGGTTTTGGAGATAAACGACCATTATTCACATTTGTGTAACAAAGATGATAAAATAGATTCATAAAACCCAAGATTCGAGCTGTGCCCTGCATTTTTATGATTTTATGTACGTGGGAATGTACGTAGAATAAAAAATTAACATAGAAATCCCAATTTTCTGAACGAAAAACTTTGTGAATATCGATAGAGCTATCAAAAAGGCTCAACATATCAAAAGATGAACACTGGGTCTGCCTCCCTCAAATCGTATATTTTTTCGAAAAAACCGGCCTAAAATTTTCCAAGAAACGAGGTTTCCAGTCCTTCTACTGGAGTAGTCCTTGCTAAATTAGAAAAAAATGCCACTTGATTAATTTTGGATTAAATTCAATGCCTGTTCAGCCCAAATGGATGCATCCAAATGGGAAAATTTCTGATCAAACGGTGCAAATAAGTTTCATGAAAATCGGTTCACTTGTTTGTCGTTCAAGTCGAACCGGACGGTGCTTCATCACTCTGCTGTTGATTCACCGGGCTGTTTGCTTCAGTCATACTACTGCTGTCGGGCTTGACGTCAGTAGTAGTGTTCATATTATCATCATTATTCTGACTCCGATTTGTGTTGGCAGCCAGCAGCTCCTTGATCCTGCGGTCCCTGTCCAGACCGAAGCTGGCCAAAGCCGCCAAGTCTCTGTCAATTGCTGCTTCGTCGTAGTAGAAATTCGACGAGCTGTCCTGTTGATCGCCAATTGTTGCAGACATTTTGTTTGCGAAAAACGTACGGAGACGATCGATTCGAATTTATGTTGCTACATGCGAGTAAAGAGTGAGATCGATATGCTTGCTGTACGCGACTAAGCGCCTTCTGCATATTTAAGTAAGGGCAGCTTGCTATTAGTGTGATAACAGACAGCTAGTAGGCTAGGTGAGAGAGGGGTGAGAGAGAGAGATGAGGGGAGCACCCGTCTCCTAGGAGACAGCAAATATACAGAGCTGTGGCCTGTCTGTCTGTCTCTCTCTCCTGCAGTATTGCACAGTTATATTGTATCTAGCAATGCTTGTACAGCTAAAAGATTGTGCGAGTGTGCTGCAAAGCTAAAACTCCATAAACCCTTTCTACCTATTTACACACTACTAACTCAACACTGTACAGTGTCTGTTGTTGAGCTTTCGTGAAGCTTAAAGCGCCGGATTTTTTTTACAAAACTATAACCACATGTAACTACTCGAAGTAAGTAGTTAGTGTTCTGTTCTCCGGAGTTAAGGATCTCCGGCCCGGAAATATTACGCGATTTTACAATCGCCCGCACAGACATCAGAAACCATGGCATAAGATAAGGTTGGAGATCGCCGCCATGCTAGACTCTCCTCGAGTATTGTTATCTTAGAAAATATCTAGATAAAAGCTATACTAAATTTCTCTGATATTAACAGAACTACCAAGAGGGGGGCCCTGACAATTTTTTGCTGCGCCGGAATGGAGCAACGCAGGCACACGAAATTCAAGAACACGGGCCAACTTCTTGTTGCGCATCTTCTCAAACAAGAATCGAGTCGCCAGCCCTCCGGACCGTCGAGATATTTGACGATTCTGCCAGAAGGTCGATTTTTCCCATAAGCGCCAGTGTATTCAGTACACCCCTGTGCGCCAATCAGCACTGCGCCTCGTGCAGCCTTGCCAAGTCTCCAAATTTCATCAGCACGTCGACCACATGTGTCTGCATCAGCTCTGACTTTGTTGGTCACTTCTCCCAGACGGAGCTTCTAGACCTTCAACAGGTGGCACCAAGTGACTAATGGACACTCTGATACGAAGTTCTTGAGTTTCGTTGATCAAGCCTCAACAGTGGGCAAACCTCAACTACTAGGTGTCCTCAGCTAGTCTCTCGAGCATTCCGTCATCACACCGACACCGTCGGCACCTTCAACGGATTACACCAGGTGACTTTGGACATCCTGTTGCAGCTATGTCAGATTTTTTTATTAAGCTTCAATAATGGGCAAAACTCAACAGCTGGACATCCTCAGCTAGTCTTTCGAACCTTCCGTTATCACCCGGACGCCGTCGGCACCTTCAACAGATTACACCAGGTGACTATGAACACCCTGATACGAATTTCTCTAGTTTCGCTGATCAAACCTTTACAGTGGGCAAGCCTCAACTGCTAGATATCCTCAGCTGCTCTCTCGAGCATTTAGTCATCACCCCGACCTGTCGGCATCTTCAACAGATGATACCAGGTGACTATGCTCACCTGATGCGAATTTCTCGAGTTTCGCCGATCAAGCCTCGACAGTTAGTCGAGCAAGCCTCAAGTTTTGGGCACCCTCAGCTAGTCTCTCTAGCATTCCGTCACCACTCCAACACCGTCGGCACCTTCAACAGGTGGCATCAGATGACTATGGACATCCTTTTGCACCTATGTCAGGTTTTTGTTATCAAGCTTCAATAATGGACAATCTGTAACTCCTGGTTATTCTCAGCTAGAGTCCCAAACAGTCTATAATCACCCAACGTGATTAAGTAAACATGAGGTAATTTGTTAGTTAAACTAAATTGAACCGAATATTCACGAACAGAAGAAAGCACTAAAAATTACCAAACTTTCAGTGTGGAATGAAGATCAAGTCACAATATATTAAATATCAAAGTCTTCTGTCTTAAAAGTTACTATTTTTTTAAAAATTAAAAAAATCATACTTCTGGGTGTCCATGGTCATGGTTTCGTCCCCCTTGAAGGTGCCGACGGCGTCCGGGTGATAACGGGAGGTTCGAAAGACTAGCTGAGGATGTCCAGCTGTTGAGTTTTGCCCATTATTGAATCGTGATCAGAAAACAAGACAAAGTTGCAAAAGGATGTCCATAGTCACCTCTTGCCACCTGTTGAAGGTGCCGACGGCGTCGGGGTGATGACTAGCTGAGAATGTCCGACAGTTGAGGTTTGCAAATTATTGAAGCTTGATAAGAAAAATCTGGCATATTTGCATCAAAGTGTCCATAGTAAGTTGGTGTAATCCGTTGAAGGTGCTGACGGCGTCCTGGTGATGATGGAAGGCTTGAGAGACTAGCTGAGGACACCTAGTAGTTGAGGTTTGCCCACTGTTGAGGCTTGATCAGCGAAACTCAAGAACTTCGTATCAGAGTGTCCATAGTCACTTGGTGTAATCTGTTGAAGGTGCCGACGGCGTCCGGGTGATAACGGAAGGTTCGAAAGACTAGCTGAGGATGTCCAGCTGTTGAGTTTTGCCCATTATTGAAGCTTAATAAAAAAATCTGACATAGCTGCAACAGGATGTCCAAAGTCACCTGGTGTAATCCGTTGAAGGTGCTGACGGCGTCCGGGTGATGATGGAAGGCTTGAGAGACTAGCTGAGGACACCTAGTAGTTGAGGTTTGCCCACTGTTGAGGCTTGATCAGCGAAACTCAAGAACTTCGTATCAGAGTGTCCATAGTCACTTGGTGCCACCTGTTGAAGGTCTAGAAGCTCCGTCTGGAAGAAGTGACCAACAAAGTCAGAGCTGATGCAGACACATGTGGTCGACGTGCTGATGAAATTTGGAGACTTGGCAAGGCTGCACTGAGGCGCAGTGCTGATTGGCGCACAGGGGTGTACTGAATACACTGGCGCTTATGGGAAAAATCGACCTTCTAGCAGAATCGTCAAATATCTCGACGGTCTGAAGGGCTGGCGACTCGATTCTTGTTTGAGAAGGTGCGCAACAAGAAGTTGGCCCGTGTTCTTGAATTTCGTGTGCCTGCGTTGCTCCGTTCCGGCGCAGCAAAAAAATTGTCAGAGGGGGGGGGGGGAATTTCCCCCCCTCTTGGTAGTTCGAGGGGCGGAAAAATGGCTTGGTATTCCTACTGTTAAAAGACCAGCATGTGAGCATGCAGCCTAGCTCGCGCAACTCTTTCTATGAGTTTATTCATCTAGTTCATACGGCCCGTTCACACAGCCATCAATCAAGTGGGGCTAAATTTAGGCTTGGTTTAGACTTGTTTTTCGGCTTTTATACACACTATACTCGTATGTCAAATGATTTGATTGCGTAATTTGACGGCGGAAGGAATGAGCCATTGAGCGCGACAAGTTTTCCCTGATACGCCTCTTCAAATTGCTTTTCTGCGAAGTTTGCGATCTACAGAGAAAACTACTTCCTCATTTGGAAAATACCTTGAAATGGAAAAATTATATTACTGACGTTGTAAAGTGGTTACGAAAAGGACCCATAACCGTTTGTAGGCTCCGAAGTCCGAAGGAGATCTTACACCCTTTAAGGTCTCTGGTGGAAGATCCCAGCCCGTTTCTGGAGGTTCTAAACCGCAACAACGGGTCGCGCTTGAACAAGACCTGAAGAAGCTACATGTACATACGTACTCTCTTTAACCTGTCTCTGTCATGTCATCAATCAATCGCCATCAAATTACCTCTATAGCTTCACTTCCTCCTCAACCAATCGCCTAGAGCTTCTCTGACTGGGAAATAGAAAAAAGTGTACAAGTGTTCCCTTAAAAAGCCATTCCAGCTCCAAGAAAAAACATGAACTCAAGAAGAGCCTATGAAATCATGCATCTTGCACCTCTCACCATATCACTACTGGCTGCTATCAGCTTCGTTGAAGGCTCCGGGAGCTTCAAGAGCTCCGAGTGGCGAGCTCAGAGAGACGACCTCGCTGAGTACCCGGTTGACCGCGCGGTCCGCTCCGCAAGCCGCATCCAGTGCGCGTCTCTGGCCAGCGAGCGGCACCAAGCCGTCTCATTCTCAAGCGATGAAGGCGTCTGCCGGCTGCTGCGCTGCCGTCTGGGTCGGAGCGGCTGCAGGAAGTGCCGGAACGCTGCGAACACTGGACTGCCTCTGCTCATGGTAAGAAACTTTGTTCAACATGTGCTGCAATACCGGTACAGCTGAATATAAAATATGAAAGCGAGAACATATCATACCCGCTTATTCTTCCAAGGTGAGGCGGCTGGAAAGCCTCGGAGCGAGTTGGTGTTGGCGGACCTTCCAGCACAGAGTAGACGCGACTGTCGACTTCAACCGTGACTGGACAGACTACGTGTCCGGCTTCGGACAGGGCGAGGACAGAAACTTCTGGATGGGTCTGCAGGCGATCCACCTGCTCACTCTAGCTGGCGACAGGAGAGTAAGGTGGGAGATGAGCTCGTGGAACGGCAGCTGGTGGTGGTGGGAGAACGCCGAGCTCATTGTCGAGGACGCCAGTCAGGGATATCGAGTTACCGTCGGTGAACAGGATGTCGATCGGTCCAACGTCATTGAGTGTCGGAAGAACGGCTGGCAGTCCATGGACAACCAAAAGTTTTCCACTAAGGACGTTGATCAAGATCGCAATTCGGGCGTCTCTTGCGCTAACCTGTATGGAAGCGGATGGTGGTTCAAGAGCTGTTTCTGCTTCAATCCAAACGGAATTTACTACAGTCCTCCGGAAGCTCTGGATTTGCCTGGATACGGCTTGGCTAACTTGGGAATCTCGTTTTCGGGTTCTGCTTCACCTGATCCCAGCATGTATCCGTTGGACTACAGACACTCCATGAAGACATTCGAGTGCCTGCTGATGGACACTGCCCCGGAAAATTAAAGAAATGATTTTGACGCAAAGAACACTGCTAATTTTTACCTCATTTTCAGAGCTGTAGCAGGTCTCCAATTCGATCATAGTAAGCAATTTTCTCTTTAAACTTAGTAAAAAGAAGTTGTAGTGTGAGCATCTTTTGTGTAATTTCTGAATTCTATTAGTTAGTTCGCTTCTGTATTATTATTGTTAATTATTGTATTTTGCTTTAATTTAGTCACGTGGTTCAATGTACTTTTTCTCTTAGTTTAGAGTTTTTTTGCGTAAACAGGGTAGAAGTCAGACACCAATTGTGACTCAGCGGAGGGTTGAGTTTTTCTGCGAACCCCGGCTTTGCGCGGCCAGCCAATCAGAACCGGCCTGGATCTTGGCACGCGGCAAAATCCAACTCTACCCGGCACCGCGGGCACAGTCCAATTCAGCTTAGCGAGCGGCCGGCCAGACGACCACCACCCGGCTTGAGGGGGGTTGTGAGGGGTCTGACAATGACTATATATGAAAGTGTGTTTAGCAGTCGGATCTCACTTCTCCTTTTTGGCCCTTGGTTTTGCTCAACTTCCCGGCCGTTTTGCCCTATTTTGGTTCGCGCTTTGAGGCGCTCGATTTCATCACCCCCGGTCTGTGTTTCACTCCCTGCCCGACCGCTTCAGTCTTGTAGCGTAACGATACGGCAGCGTGTCTGAAGTCGTCGCTATTAAGCGCGGTCTAGATAGAGACTGACGGATTCGATCAAGTACGTGGCCTCGACCCCGAGGGCCTCCGTGTCACACTGAAGGGCAGCGCTGATAGAACTTAGTGCTCCGCTGAACAGTCGATTTGTCAGGGCTCTCGCTGGGAGTAGGTTCTGGGTTAGGCCAGTGGTTAGGAACTTCTCCGTGGTCCTGTTCGGTTTCTTCTTCAAGCTGAGATCCGCTCGCCAGTGCGTTATCTAACTAATTAATTATTATTATCGTTATTGTTCGTATCAGTGCTCGAAATTTAATTGCATTGCGAATTTGTATTAAGGATTGTAATCAACTTGAAGTCATTTAATTAAATCGTCTGAGTCCATTACTCATTTAGCCATTCTTACTAGGATTATCAGTCTCTAAATCTTTTCGGATCGTTTTCACCTGTGTTCTTCCTTTTCTTGTACCGTACTGTGACTATTGGAGAAAGATTGGTAGAACTCGCCGACCGGCGATAGGCAAGTAGGCCAATAGTTTTAAAATCTCTGAACGCTCCAAAAATAGGTTTGTCTAGGGCCTAAATAATTGCTTATCGTGCATGCTATTAATTTAATTATATTTATCACTATGTTTTGTTTTGAAAAAACTGCTCCTGTCAAAATGTCCTTTGAATCTGACGATGAAGTTATCGTCATCAATTGGTAACCCGACTGCTGTCAAAATGTAACCTGACTCTGCTGTCAAAATGTAACCCGACTCTGCTGTAAAAATGTAACCCGACTCTGCTGTCAAAATGTAACCTGACTCTGCTGTCAAAATGTAACCTGACTCTGCTGTCAAAATGTAACCCGACTCTGCTGTCAAAATGTAACCCGACTCTGCTGTCAAAATGTAACCTGACTCTGCTGTCAAAATGTAACCTGACTCTGCTGTCAAAATGTAACCCGACTCTGCTGTCCAAATGTAACCCGACTCTGCTGTCCAAATGTAACCCGACTCTGCTGTCAAAATGTAACCTGACTCTGCTGTCAAAATGTAACCCGACTCTGCTGTCCAAATGTAACCCGACTCTGCTGTCCAAATGTAACCCGACTCTGCTGTCAAAATGTAACCCGACTCTGCTGTCAAAATGTAACCCGACTCTGCTGTCAAAATGTAACCCGACTCTGCTGTCAAAATGTAACCCGACTCTGCTGTCAAAATGTAACCCGACTCTGCTGTCAAAATGTAACCCGACTCTGCTGTCAAAATGTAACCCGACTCTGCTGTCAAAATGTAACCCGGCTCTGCTGTCAAAATGTAACACGACTCTGCTGTCAAAATGTAACCCGACTCTGCTGTCAAAATGTAACCCGACTCTGCTGTCAAAATGTAACCCGGCTCTGCTGTCAAAATGTAACACGACTCTGCTGTCAAAATGTAACCCGACTCTGCTGTCAAAATGTAACCCGACTCTGTTGTCAAAATGTAACCCGACTTTGTTGTCAAAATGTAACCTGACTCTGTTGTCAAAATGTAACCTGACTCTGTTGTCAAAATGTAACCTGACTCTTGTCAAAATGTAACCTGACTCTGTTGTCAAAATGTAACCTGACTCTGCTGTCAAAATGTAACCTGACTTTGTTGTCAAAATGTAACCTGACTCTGTTGACAAAATGTAACCTGACTCTGTTGTCAAAATGTAACCTGACTCTGCTGTCAAAATGTAACCCGACTCTGCTGTCAAAATGTAACCTGACTCTGTTGTCAAAATGTAACCTGACTCTGTTGTCAAAATGTAACCTGACTCTGTTGTCAAAATGTAACCTGACTCTGTTGTCAAAATGTAACCCGACTCTGCTGTCAAAATGTAACCTGACTCTGTTGTCAAAATGTAACCCGACTCTGCCATTGAAATTTTTTATAGCGATTGGTAATCCGACGAAATTTATATCATTTTGCTGTCAAAATGTAATCCAAATTTAACCTCACTTATGCATATCTTTGCTGATATTTCACTATGCTGTTTGCTGTCAAAATGTAACCCGACTCGTGCCTTGAATTCTTTGCTGTTTATTCACTCTGTTGTCAAAACTAAACCTTATAATTTTCCGTTTCTGTTAATATATTAATTGAAAGAAATTAACTGGTAAAAAATCACTTTCTTATTCACAAGTAGAATCATTAGTTTACCATGGTAATAATAAATAATAATAATAGTAATAATTGATTAAACCAGCCCTAATGCGCAGATACGCAACCGACAGCTCAGCCGCAGCTATTGCGCGGCGCATCTGAAGGCTGCGTACGGCTGTTCAGTCCAAGCCAAGGTCTGGGGGTGCCGCACACCCTCAATTACCGTCCCAGCTAATGCTGGCACCCATTTTATAGCTAGTTAAACTAAAGCAATGCAGAGTTAAGCGTTTTTGTCAAGGACACAAACTGTTCCTATGGATCGGGGAATGGAACCCCCGACCTTCAATTTGTATCCATGCAATTGAGTAAGACACTTTAACTCCATGCATTTGCTTCAGTTTTGGTTAAAATGGGGCGATTTTGTTGTAAAAGAAAGTATTTACTCGTAATTTTCAGTTAAAGTAGTAGAATGTAGCATTTCTGTTTTCCGAGGTACGTGCATCACATTCTCTATAAGTTTCAACTATAGACGTAATCATGGTTGAAACTTCCATCTTCGGGGTTGAGAAATGAAAGAAAGTTTTAAATCTGATAAACTTCCAGCTTGGAAGGACTTGTCGTCTCGCGAGAATTATACAGACTCATCCAAAGAGGTTGCAGAAGCCGCAATTACACGTGGGAAAGGCAGCAAACCTACGCAGCAAACCCGGCTTCAAAATTGTGTCATTTTGGATGAACTGGAGAGTCTCGCTAAACAAACTTGAGACAGATACTCGAATATGTCAGTCAACTGCAGCCAAGAAGAAAAAGTACACGAAGGTGGATTCAACGTTAAGACATGACAGCTAGTCGAGAAGGTGACAGGCTACAAGTGTGTAGAGTTTCCGCGGAAGAAACAGACGCAGCAGACATCTCGAAAGTGCGCTGCAAAAATTTTGGCGACAGTCGCACCTAAGGGCCTGTCAACTTAAGCTCATAAAGTAGAGTTCCTAATTATTCCATTGTTTTTCCCCTATCCCAAGTGTCGTGTGTCACTGTGAGCAGAATGATGTGACTTAGTAGAAGTACTTAGTACTCAGAGACAGCAAACCCCCACTTGATCTGACGCTGTCACATGGCACATGGCACAAAAGTTAGTTAGGCAATGACGTTAACGCTAGTTTCAGTATAGTCAGAGGTTCGATTCCCGATCCCACTGGAAAAATTTGTGTCCTTGAGCAAGACAGATTAACTTCCTCCCCCCCAGTCCTTGGACTGAACAGCCGTACGCAGCCTTCAGATGCGCCGCGCAATAGCTGAGGTGAGCTGTCGGTTGCACATCTGGCCTAATTGGGGCAGGTGTAATCAATTATACTATTAATTATAATTAAAGACTACTAACTACTAACCTAATGACAAGTAGCGAGATAAGAGTTTGAGAGGCGAATTAAATCTTAAAGGGCTCCTATCCCATACTATAAGACAGTCAAGCAAAAGAAACAACAAGAAAACACGTAGCCATTCCAAATCTGCAATCCGCATAGCATGTGTGAACCATTTTCTTATACGAGGCTAAAAGTGAAACGAAATTTAATAGGCATAGTGTACACACAGTTATCAATAACAGTTAGCTGGAAAAGCAATCGATTAATGGATTATACATTCTATACAATAATAGCTGGTGTACAAGCAACTGAGTTGCAATTCAGGAAGCCGAAAATATTACTGAAAATTACTCCAATTTTTATTAATCAAGAGCTTAAAATTCGCTGTGAGGAAATGTTAATTTGAATTGAATAAAAAGCAAACAATAAAATGCAACAAAGCAAGTAGTCCGGTTCAATAAGTTAATTAACCAATTAAGAAGAAATTATCACGGGGGAAAACCAATCAAATTAGGTTCCAAAATGGCTGATGAAAATCTTTCAATTACAGAAGCAACACATTTGTGTAAACGCTAAGCAAATTAGTCTATGCAGACAATATTGGAAATTATATTGACGCTGCGTGTTTAGGTCAAGGTCGCAGCAATGGTTAAAAGTACAGAATCACACTGTACTGTTATGGTGGACAATCTTTTGCCTGTTTATATATTATAAAGCCACTAACAACTAAACAGTTCTATGCTAACGGGTTGTCAGTGAAAGAGTTTAGGTACTACGGAAGGCAGTCAATAAGAGACCACTAAAGGACCATGGAAGGCAGTCAATAAGAGACCATTAAAGGACCATGGAAAGCAGTCAATAAGAGACCATTAAAGGACCATGGAAGGCAGTCAATAAGAGACCATTAAAGGACCATGGAAGGCAGTCAATAAGAGACCATTAAAGGACGATGGAAGGCAGTCAATAAGAGACCATTAAAGGACCATGGAAGGCAGTCAATAAGAGACCATTAAAGGACCATGGAAAGCAGTCAATAAGAGACCATTAAAGGACCATGGAAGGCAGTCAATAAGAGACCACTAAAGGACCATGGAAGGCAGTCAATAAGAGACCATTAAAGGACCATGGAAGGCAGTCAATAAGAGACCACTAAAGGACCATGGAAGGCAGTCAATAAGAGACCATTAAAGGACCATGGAAGGCAGTCAATAAGAGACCATTAAAGGACGATGGAAGGCAGTCAATAAGAGACCATTAAAGGACCATGGAAGGCAGTCAATAAGAGACCATTAAAGGACCATGGAAGGCAGTCAACAAGAGACCATTAAAGGACCATGGAAGGCAGTCTGTCAGAGACAAGGGACAATAAAAGCACTGAATAAAAACTATTTAACCATTGCTGAGACCCGTAAAGCATAAATACAAGGTCTTTTATTTATTTTCTAATAAGTAGGAGACGGAGGTTGAAAATTGACGCAATTCAAAGCTTTCTTTTTATCTCGCAGTTGCTTTCGCAAGAGCTGGGAATGTTAAACACATTTTAATGGGTTGAGAATACAAAGCACTATTGCGCGAGAATCTCCACTCACAAGTATTGATAATAATGATGCACATCAACGCAGAAAGAAAAAACTCTTACAATTATTGAAACAGAAATTCAAAGTCGATTGTCTGCCCAAGCTATAATCGATAACGAAATTTTCAACAGAAACCTACGCAAAACAGAAGTCAAGGCAAGACAAAAGCAACTACGTATTTACTGAACTGGAAACACAAAATACTAATAATCGATAATACTGCAAAAAACTATATTAACTGATGATAGTAGTGCAATTCGTACATTCTACTGAGCAATTTGAAGCTGGAAAAGTTAATTACGCAGATGTTTATGGGCGAATTGTTGTGGCGAGTAGGGAAATCTTAAACTGTCATAAATAAGCTCGTAGACAAATAAGATTTTAACCTTTTTATGACCTAATAAAAATAGTATTTGCAGTAAGCTGCGAACACCAGTCAGCTTAAGTATTTAAAGAAAAAAATAATTGAGAACAGATTAAAACAGGCGGTCACTGCAGCTTGCAACAATTTATTAGCTACTACTCAGTACCTGTCAACTCAAAGTCCAGAGGTTGCTCACCAATATCAATTAACAGGTGAGTGAACAATGGCTCATTAGAGGAGAACAATACCCTATATTTAACGGTATTTAATCCGTCTTTAGAGTAGCGCTGCAGGGCCGTCTTCAGCAGCGGCATCCGCCTGGACGCCTGCAACCGATAGATCCTCTGCGACGCATGCGGCAAAGCTTTGAACCTGGCAACCGACGCTGGCGGTCGTTCGTATTTCAATTTGGTGCCAATTTTCATTCGCAGCTCCATGTCGTCATCCTCCAGGCCCCAGCCCCAGTACAGATTGGAGTAGCCGTTCACCCGGAAGAAGTGCCTAGTAGTGAACGCGATGACGCCACCGACCAAAGCGGCGTACGGAAGTCTGTAGCGATTGGTGTCAACAGCCACGGCCAAGTGTCTGGGTCTGACAGAGCCGCACAGGTACGGGTTGCGGTCGTTCTCTGGCACAATGTCAGTGTCCTGGAATGCATTTATTGGACAGTTAGATGTGAACATGGGGGAATCAAATTGGAATCAAACAACCCCCAAGGCACAGTGAAGTGTACATGCCTAACGATAAATAAAGTTAGGGGGCCGCTGTACACTCCTGTGTGAGTGTGCGCCTGTGCGTATGACTGCGTACGTATCCGCGCGCTTGTGTGCCTGCTCAGGGGAGTCGATGGAATGGGCAGTAATGCCTCTCGCCGGCTGTGTGACAATGGTACTTTGTATAGAATCTTTACCCAGCACGCGGCCATTATTTCACACTTTTAAATTTAATTTGATTGGACGAGAGATGGGGTGGGTGAGCTAATTGGCCACTTGGACAGAGAGTATGATATACATTGATTACGCATGGCGAGGGACAGTAAAATTGACAATCAGATAAGATAATAGGCGAGTTTATAACTTAGTCATAAACTTTTAATTAGTTAAACAGTAGGAATACCAAGCTATTTTTCCGCCCGTCGAACTACCAAGGGGGGAATTCCCCCCCCCCGACAATTTGTTGCGCACCTTCTCAAACAAGAATCAAGTCGCCAGCCCTCCAGACCGTTGAGATATTCAACGATTTTGCCAGAAGGTCGCATTTTTCCCATAAGTGCCAGTGTATTCAGTACACCCCTGTGCGCCAATCAGCACTGCGCCTCAGTGCAGCCTTGCGAAGTCTCCAAATTTTATCAGCACATCGACCACACGTGTCTGAATCAGCTCTGCTTTCGTTGGTCACTAGCCTTCACCCAGGCAGAGCTTCTGGACCTTCAGCAGATGACACCAGGTGACTATAGACAGCCTGATGCGGATTTCTCTAGTTTCGCCAATCAAGCCTCGACAGTGGACAAGAATCAACCACCAGATATTCTCAGCAAGTCTCTCAAGCATTCCGTCATCACCCAGACATTTTGACTTACTTAGGTTAGGGTGAGAAACTTCAGACAAACATTGCATAATTGAAAGGCTAACAAAAAACCAGTCTCCAATATTAATTCAATAATGATAATAATATAGCTAATTTTAGCTCACCTGAAAGATCACGCAGGTGAAGTTATGCCTGCGCATAGCCTCCAAGAAGCCGGCGTTATTCAGACGGCCTTTGTTGAAGGCCCCGCCGCCATATTGCTCAACTACAAAGACTCGATAGCAGCCGGACTGCTGGCGCTGCAGCATGGGGTGAAGCACCGACAGCAGGTTTCTTAGCTGGCGCCAGCGATCTCGAAACGGTATGACAATGGCCAGGGACTGCTGGTGGCGGCACTTGGCCGAGGGGCACCAGGCTCCGCCAGGGAGTATCCGGGTGCTGTTGGTGCTGGCGATGTCTGCTGATACCTGACAGAGCATTGGGGCGCAATTGGGATTAGGAACAAGGCCCGACAACTGAGGATCTGGGATGCTGGCCCAGCAACTGAGGATCTGGAAGGCTGGCCCAGCAACTGAGGATCTGGAAGGCTGGCCCAGCAACTGAGGATATGGGAGGCTGGCCCAGCAACTGAGTATCTGGGAGACTGGCCCAGCAACTGGGGATCTTGGAGGCTGGCCCGACAACTGAGGATCTGGAAGGCTGGCCCGACAACTGGGGATCTGGGAGACTGGCCCGACAACTGAGGATCTGGGATGCTGGCCCAGCAACTGAGGATCTGGGAGGCTGGCCCGACAACTGAGGATCTGGGAGACTGGCCCGACAACTGAGGATCTGGGATGCTGGCCCAGCAACTGAGGATCTGGGAGGCTGGCCCGACAACTGGGGATCTGGGAGACTGGCCCGACAACTGAGGATCTGGATGCTGGCCCAGCAACTGAGGATCTCGAAGGCTGGCCCAGCAACTCTGGATCTGGGAGACTGGCCCAGCAACTGGGGATCTGGAAGGCTGGCTTAGAAACTGGGGATCTGGAAGGCTGGCCCAGCAACTGAGGATCTGGGAGACTGGCACAGCAACTGAGGATCTGTCTGGGAGGCTGGCCCAGCAACTGAGGATCTGTCTGGGAGGCTGGCCCAGCAACTGAGGATCTGTCTGGGAGGCTGGCCCAGCAACTGACACTCTGGGAGGCTGGCCCAGCAACTGGGAATCCTAGATTTGTCAACTGTGAACATCAATAAACTAGAAGCGCACCATATCAGCAGCCTGTTGCCACGTCAGGCTTAAATTGAAGGCAACTTTCAACGGACCCCGAACTTTCGATTGACAAATTGCCAAGCCGGCTCGATCACTGTCGCTGGGCAGCTGGGAGCCGCATCGGTGTTGAGTGAGATTGGCAGCTGCAGACTGATTGTCACGGGGCAGTGAGCAGGCTAAAGCCGGGCCTGAGCCAGCCAGAACTCTGGCTTCGAATTCATTCCAACTAGGCCGATCTTTCGACTTAGCGATGGCGTTGACCTTGTCCCATAAGAGTCTGGTGTGGCGCTGTTTAATAGCAGGCAAAGATTCCACACCGTAGCCAATTGCTATACTACTGGCGCTAGTAGTGCTGCCACCGCTACTGGAAGCGCTCTGACTGCCATTCTGCGAATTCTCAATCCAAGCTGCTGAGCCTTCGATGTTGAACTTGTGCGAACTGGTTGTCGCAGTCACCATTAGCAAGATGTAGATGTATAGGCAGCAAGACAGAGACACTAGCAGGACAAGACCAACTGGATGACAGATGAAACGACGCGCTTTCCGTAGCACCATCGTTTTAGTTTCTGGACAGACTTCAGATGGTTGCAGATTTGTACCCTGCTGTAACAAATTCCATTTGCTTTTATTCGATTGATGCATTTGTAAGCTGTTAATTGAAAAGATGGATAGCTTAGAATATGCTTAATTGTATGTGTCCTACTGCAGCAAATTAAAAAAAGTTGGTTACTTTAAGGCTCTGTGCATCGTTTGACTTTAGTCTGAATTGCCATAGGCAAGACCCAAGCAAGAGAAAGTGATTTAAATTTCTATGGCAGAGTTATTAATACATCGGATGTAGGGTTGCTTTTGTCAGTCAAGTCCTTAAGTCAGTTGGCTTGGTTTGCATTCTGTGGGAGTGCTGCTTAGACTTACAAGCTTGATTGACTTTATTGTCTATGGCCGAGTGCAGTTCCACGGTAGTGAATTCTCCACTTGATTAGTTTAATATATTCAACTTGACTTAAACGAAATGCAGGTTCACTCACACAGTTCATTAAATATTAATTAGCCACCCTTCAAACATGCCATGCTTCAAAGGACACAGTCAGTGCATTAGTGAGTTGGGTTCACCAAATTTACTAGGGTATAAAATTTCATGGGTAATTTTATAGGAATAAATTTATTTGCATAGTGGAACTAGTTTGAGTATAGATGATACTGACCTGTAATCTTTAAAACCTCAAGTTTACACATCTCTTTATTCATCAAGTTTAAATTCGAAGAATTAAAATAAAACACTGTAACTTTAATTTCCTAAGTCAAATAAGTATAAGATTTGTAACTATTAGTCAAAACTATTAAAAGTAAAAAATAACACAAAAAACACCAAAAATAATCTGACTTGTAAATATTTGATCTCATTGAAATAGAATATTTAACCAAAGTTCAAAAGTTTGTTTCTTTCAAGACAACACAAATGCCTAATGTTCTGTATTTCTGTATGCCTACTCTCTCTCTCCCTTTCTCCCTCTGCCCTCATTTATATGGCAACAAAAATTACAGAGCCTCCTGGCTCCAAATAAGTTTAAATCTCAGCCACTGAATTGTTTTAATCAATGCCTTTATTGCTTATTTTATCTATTGACCCATGATATTAATGTACATTGTTGTATATTATATTCACATTTATTGTTTGTACTTGCAATATCAACTCATGCTCTTACCTTGAATACCTGCATTTCATTTTATTTAAATGCTTCAAAAAACACTCTAATATACAAAACATACTGTCAAATAAAATGACTAGTGGAAAGCCTATAGCTACTGACAACATGTATATAGCTGCTCAGTTTTATTAGACTGACAAAAATAATACTTAAAATGAAAACTTGCATTGCATTATACCCTAATAGTTTGGCCTGACAAAGAGCCCAGAGGCTTGAAACCAGTAGCCTACTTTTAATTAAATAATTTAACATGCTGTGACCTCTCTTCTCTCTCTCTCTTTCTCTCATTTAACTATATAGAAAACTCTAATTATATACAATTAATTTAAATTAATTCCTAGATGCCCTCAACCCAAACATCTGACTTCAACTAAGCTACAGCAGCACAGAGGTAAACTTCCTGAACACCATCATCTTCTAGGACCGTGAGGGTGACAACAAGAGCCTAGCAACCAAGGTGTATTTCAAGCCCATTGAAAGCTAAGCCCTCATCCACTATGGCTCTTTCCATCCTAAGCGGACTTTCCAAGGCATGGTGAAGTCACAGCTCTTCAGGTATGCCCGATGGTGCTCCCAGATGGCCGACTTTGACATAGCATACACCGGGCTGATGTCGAATCTAGTGTAGCACCAAGGCTACAGCCGGCACTTTCTCTGCACCATCAAGTATCACATGCTGATAGAGCTAGGCTTCTATCCAACCAAATGGTGGGAGTTTGGCTTTCTGCCATGCAACCTGGCCCAACTCTGCAAGTGCTGCCAGGCACACACCCAGTTCAATACCATCTGTCCTAGTTTGGCAGCCACCACTGTCCAGATACTCATCAGCCAAAGGATCAACTGTAATGCCACAAATGATGTCTATGCCATGTTCTGCCACCAATGCAACCACACAGTATATGTTGATGAGACTACCAACAGCATCCACAGTTGCATGCTGGTGCACATTGGCGAGTCAGTGACATTTGGTATACCCGCAACACTCTAGTGGCACGCCACTTTACTAGTGATGGCCACAGTCTAATGGACTTTGCCTTCACTGGTATCTGGACATGCAATGGCACAGGACCCAGAGTTAACAAGTGGCGTCAGCGCCAGGAGGCCAAGGTCATTGAGGTCCTAAGGACTTGTGTTCTACACAGTGCCAACAAACTTGCTAGCATGCTGCACAACCTGGCCATCCCACTGATCCTATCATACTGTGTGACCTCTGATGCCCTGGCTGCTAATGCCAAGGTGAAGGACAGGGTGATACGGCACTGCAAGACCCTGGTGCTGCCCACTTACACCAAGGGGAAGAGCCTCCGTACTCTGCTCTGTCATATCTGGCCATGCTTGGGCGCAACCTAGGGATTCACCTGGCCATTTCTTTGGCAATACACATTGTAAGTCGCTATTGGACGAAATAGTAGTCACGTGACTGCTCTCAGCCAATAGTGACATACATGTATCTGTTGCTAATAGAAATGGCCAGGTGATTCCAAAGGTTGCACATGTATGTAGCTGGCTTAATCCTGCCAACTAATTCCTTTTTCTGACGCCTATACAAAGGCTCTTCTACAGTTATTTTGTGTTCCCCTCTGTGAATTTTTTTTCATTGGCTTTATCTTGATGTATTTTGTTTATTTTTTCTCAGCTTTTTTATTCTAAGGTTTTCAGACACTGTGTATGGTATACCTGCACTTTTTGCTCTGAGCTTTTACAAACTTTTTATTTACCTTGTCTATTTTTTTGCCTTTTAATTTTACAGTTTTTCTCCTACACTTAAAGGTCATTTAGGCCTACTTGTACAGTTCTAGCCACCCCTCTGCATTTCTCAGAGTCTTAGACTCATTTTAATGTATTGGCAGTGGCGTATCTAGGATTTTGAAATGGGGGGGGGATAACTTTTGGGGACAAAATTTTTGACTAATAAAAAAGTTTTTTTGCATTTTTTGCTTACAATATGCATTTAAAAAGTACCAAAACTGCATTTATTGGGCTCAAAAAACTTTACTTTGTTAAAATCAAAATAAAGCCAGCAGACTTAAGTACTAAATATGACATTTTAGGAACAAGAGATTCGCCGAGATAATCATTTAAAACATTTTAATAGTAACTACTGGTAAAATAGGCCGATTTTGGCAATTTTTCTATGTCTATGCTATTGCATATTGCATTTTTTTCAAAAAAACTCATTTTTGTTTCCTATAAATCATAAAAATGGGGGGATATATCCCTGTATCCCCCCCCCCCTAGTATATGCCCCTGTGTATTGGCCATGCACATACATACGCAACCTCCAAAATTCAGTTGGCCGTGATACTTTTTTTAACAAAAATACAACATAGGTTTTGGCCAAAAATGTGACTTACATATAAAAGGAACCTTGAAGCAAAATTAACGCAAATTTGGGTAAACGGCAAGAGTAACTATGACTGTCTTATTAAGGTAAAATGCCTTGTCATCTACTTAGTACTACTTAAGTATTTATTTGGGTGGGCATTTTTGCAAATTACCTTGGTTAGCCAGCAAATCAGTCAGCTTACTATTGCGCATGTATGCTTGCTTACAGCCCTGACAAAGAATTTACCAAATTTGAAATATCCAAGTCCTTTCTACCATGTCAATGCCTGGAATTGGAGGTGACCTCCTTTCTCTTTGAAAACTATATAGAAATCTAATTATATACAATTATTTTTTAACATTAATTTAATTTTTTTTAAATACCAAGAATTTATAATAAAGGCCTAGCCTATAATAAACAAAAACTTTATAGGAAACTCTTTCATACGAAACTTGTTTGCAATTTCAGTATATTTTTTAAAGAATTATTACTTTTGGCATATATTGGCATGTATATAGCTAAGATAGGATTTGAATACTGACATGCATGACTATGATCTAGATGGGTACCAATCATTTTATTGATAAACTTTAGGATAATAGACACTTGGACAATTTGGCAATAATTTAGGGACAAATGAACTATTGGTAACAATAATCACTATGTTACATCAGCAACAAAATCTACATAGACATTTGGCAAAAGCCTATAATACAAATGGATAAGTAAGGTTTGATTTGATAAAAAAAATATTTCTTTGAATTTTACTTAAAAAAGATGTTAGCCAATTATGCAAATGTATGAATTTATTAAAATGTATGAATTTCCTGATAGACTAGACAAAATTCAAAACAAGTGTCAATAAATGTAACTTTATAAAAATTTATCTGTTTAAACCACTTTTAGCAAGTATTTATAATAGTTTTGTAAAGACAATAGAATAAACTTCAACTTTTTAATGAAATGAAAGAATGAGATATATAGACTCAAAGATACTTTCACTTTATTCCTTTAACTGCCTAAATTTTATAGACTGTTGCAACTGATATAGATCAGTTTAGATCAGATAGCCATGAAATTTTTTTATTAATAGTATAAAGAATTATTTCAAGGCAACAAAGCAATAGTTACATCTTTTTATTAAATCTATATACTTAAAGATTCATTGAAATTGCCTAAAATTGTTGGAATTTGTTGCCAAAGTGATTATCACTAAAATATCTTGTTGTTGAATTGTCTATTACCAATATGGCCTAATATAATAAAAAAATCATATCTAATAAAAAATTGAATAATAAAGAAAAGAAAATTAGAAAAGAAAATAAAATAAGAAATAAAAAGGATACAATAAGACAAGTAAAAAACAGGTAGCAATTTAGTCCATACTCCTAAAGATGCTATTTTTTGGGGGAAATTGTTCTGTTTAATAAGATCTTAGCCCTTAGGCAATCTAAGATCTTAGATTCTCATGTACCACATGCACAACATGCATCAAGGAGTTAACAAAGTTTTTTAGTATGCTCCTTGCAGCAATGCATGCTATTTTTAGTATGCCACCACTGCCAGAGTCAATGACAGAGTATTGTGACCATTCAGGAATTTTTTAGGTCTTTAAACATGATGTGATATTTCATTTTTGATAGAAGTTTTTTATGATAACTTTAAATGTGGGTATGAGTACATATGGGTGACACATTTGCATAGAATATTTTCATCGAAACATTTAACCTAATGGACATATAGTCTGGTATTGCAAAATTATAAAATTTGATTGTTTTAAAAAAATAAGGCAATTAATAAAACAAGTCATTGATATAACAATAATTGTAAGCTATACAATATAAATATTATTCAGCTGTATTAGTTATATGTGTATCATTCATATAATGAAAATTTTGGTCACTTTGCCAACAAAGCAAATGGGAAGGACCTAAGCATTGGTCACTTTGTTAACTAGTAAAGTTGCCCCAACAGTTTGGTCACTTTGTCAACCGAGTTGACAAAACGCCAGTTGACGAAATGACCATCACCCAAAAAATATTCTCATATGCACAGTGCATACTTGGGAGTATAGACTTCAATAAAGAAATACTGAAGTAGGCCTATTTAAAATAGCTTTTTTAATCTTGTATAGGACAAGGTAGCAGTGGTTCAATAAAAGGGTAGGGGTAGGGGCAACTACCCCCTTAGACAGAGGCCTAAAAAAATTAAAAGGGAACAAAAGACCAAGCAAATTTTTGCCAAAAACAGAGCCATCACAGCATCCCAACCCCACTCTTCCCTAGGTCTTTACCCTCCAGCTCCAGAATCTGCCCCTTCAACAAATTTCTAGTTGCACTTTTGCAAGTTAGCTAAAAACAACATTGCAATTTTAGGTTTAGAAACATCAAGCATACATACTCGCTATAGGCCTATCAAGTAGTATCAATCAACTATAAAGGCCTAATGTGGGAGTGGAAGTATACTTCACTTAGTCAATTTAAAAAATTATAAAAAATTCTTAAAGATTTTGTTTTTGGCTAGGGGCCTATAGCCTAGGACATGATTAAATGTTTTTTTAAAAGGTAAATATGAATTTTTTTTAAAAACTTTACTTTCTGTTTCATTAAATAGAATGGCCAAAATTATGTTCATATATGTATGTCCAGCATTCTTGAACAAAGATGCTGTTTTAGTGAAAACTCCTATCACAAGGGGCTAGGCCTACTACTATTTGGGGCTACGTAACAAAGTCCGAGGCAGTCATCTCGCAATCTGCGTGCATGATAACTGACGTGCAGTGGCCGACGCGTGCGGTAAAGCTTAAAAGCTGGACGTACATGCAACATGCGTAACATGCGTTCTGTTAAAACGAAAGTTAATTTATACGTTCTAAGAAACGCTCCCAAACTTGTCCGGGCTTAAAATAGTTATTTAAGTAAAACAAAATACAAGGGCAAGACTTATTTATAAACTTATTCAATTTTTCAAAAGGTGCACTTCTTATAAATAAAAAACTATATTGTTTGCATGTAAATCCTAAATACAGAGTTAACCAGAAACAACTAAGCTATCGGCTGGGCAATTCTGTGTGTATTGATTTGAATATTGTAAACCATCGAATGTGATAGAATATGTGATACATTGATAGGTTCAGCCTTTTTAAACCCTTAATCGAAGGCTTTTTGAGCCTCAGAGAATAGAAACTAATCACTTAATACTATTGCCTCACACTACAAGCTGTCAATATATAGTCAGCCGGCCTTAGCTTTCGTACACGTATATAATACTGCTGTACATAGTCCTTAGATCAGGGGCGGATTTAGCCCGAAATGGCTTGATAGAACATATTGCGCCCCCCCCCCAAACACCTAAAGTTGCATGCACCCTTTAAACTTGATTAAAGGGCGCAATAATTTTCGTAATTTTTTTGCAAAAGGCGGTAAAATATATGGGCGGTAAATTTTCGCCCCCTGCACGCATTTTTAATTTCACCCCTACATGATTTGTTTTAATTTTTCGCCCGGCCTACACGCATTTTCTTCGCCCCTAGCTTAATTGGCGCGCCCCTCATACTCATGTATCTAGGCGCCCCAAACTGTGATCCTCTGGAATTCTAGATCCGCCATTGGTCCAGCTGGTATCATCATGTCAGATGTACAAATTGTAAATAGCATTTCAAGCAAGTCCACCCAGCCCAATCAAAAACTTAGAGGCCCTTTAGAGATCATCTCTATTTATCCCTTATCTCTATTTAGAGATAGAGAGCTAAATAATGTCGCGATGGAGGGATTCAGAATTCAGCAGTAAATTTGAGCTCCAATAATCAGCAGAAAAAATCAGCAGTTTACAGGTGTGCATTAAATATCTACATGTACCAACTGGCCTTGTGATTTCTTGTACCGTAACAAATTGAGATTAGCTGATTGGCTGAGCGCGGATTTCCATTCAAACCCGTTGCCAGTAAAAAAGTGACTGAGCGGTCATAGTCGCAGTGTCATCAAATTTTGATACCCCGGCCATATAATTTATGAGTTAAGTAAGAAGAGCAGCTGCCAAATCAAAAATCAAATTAAAAATATACCTTTGATCGGGGATAATGAGGAGACTGCAATGGGATAATCCTTGTGAGTATTTACAACTTTGGGCTTACACTGTATAAAATAAAATGCATGCACAATTATGAAAAGAAAACTTTTACCGCTCAACACAGCAGTGTATTTCAAAATACAGAGTAACATGTTTTGCATGCGCTAAATTACGAGGTGTTTAAAAAGTTTTAGTACTTTTTCACATGACTCTTGATGCAAGAGTGATGACAGCAACTGATTTATTTTATAGCGGCTTTTTTACAAATGAAACAGTGAAATAATTCTGAAAATATCACGATTTGAACTTTTCACGAACGTTAACTTTTCAAAAGTTATGCCTTCTTAACTGCAGTGGGGCACTGCATCTCAATACATAAACAGGAACTGGAACTGAACTCCAATTTTGAAATCTAACAGAAATTAACCAAATTCAAACTTGTGCGAAAAATCTCTAGCGTGTATTACGTCATCACTTTTATATCTACGAGCGTATATGGTACAAGTGGATCATTTGCTTCGGCTTGTGTGGCAGATGCCATTGATGGCATGCTTATCCGGTGGAAGAAATGCATCCAACTGAAGGATGACTACGCCGTCCAGCAGGTGGAGGTCGACGCTGAGCAGCGGCTTATTGAGAAGGTCTCAGCTGCCACTGAGGAAGATATTTGATTTTTTTTGAAAGACAATTAAGAAAGCAAGCACTGACTTACTCATGTTGATGTTTCCTGGTGCTCCATATGCAGCATCCAAGTTCCTGTTCATGTATTGAGATGCAGTGCCCCACTGCAGTAAATGAGGCATAACTTTTGAAAAGTTTGTGATATTTTCAAATGTTACTCTTCTGACTGTTAAAAAGATTCATGTGAAAAAGTCCGAAGACTTTTTGGACAGCCCTCGTAAAAGAATGCGATAATCTTCACACTAACCCAGATCAAATTCAATCATTTTTGCTTTTACTATCTACGCAGTGTATTTTTTGACGAAAATGGATCTCCAAAAAAGTACACGATCTTTGAGTAGTGTAGTGTCCTGATGTACTGATGTACATAGTGGTCCTTGATTCTACCCGAAGTTCTCAGTTTCCTACATTTGAAATTGCTGAATTTACTCAGTTTCTTTCTTGACTAGCGGATGCTTAGCAGCAGAAAGGGCATGAGAAGCACTGATGCATGAGACGATCGTCTTTTGTGTGACTTAAAAAACTTGTGAATTTCCCTTATTATATGACTTCTCACAAATTTTTTCCTTGAGTTGCAATTTGCGCGTGCCGAGAGTCTCTAAAAAGTACTGCAAAATATTTTTTAGAAAAATTTTTATGAATTGCTATCATAGTTGCTAATTCCAATGTAGGTCTCAAATGAAGTCTGAGTTGATGCGAGGCCATCCGGCAGTGCGCCATGATCGGAGGCGAGCTGCTCAACTCGTACAGCTCTCTGATATACTTCTTAGCGGCATGCCGAGTTTCGCCAGCAGTGACTGCCTCTTTTGGCTCGGAGTGACCGACTTAGCTGACGAGAGATCTTCGAGCAGATCGGGCTGGCAGATGGTCAACGACAACGGCGTCATGCCACTGAACAACTCACTTTGGACTCAGCCGACTGAGCCGAATGGAGCCACCGATGAGAACTGCCTGTTGCGCTCATCTCCAGGAAAATTCGAAAATGTGTTTTGTTGGGCTTTGTTCGGGTTCGCTTGCGAGTGGACTCCGAATGCCGCTCAGCCGCTGCCGACTGCTGCCTCGTGGAAGCTGACTCCGTTCAAGCGAACCAGCTACCATGCCAGCACTGAGTACTGCTAATATGACCTGCTGCAGGCGGCCAACTCGCTGCAGTGCATGGCGGCTGCCATCAACTCTGGCAACTGCAGACACGTGCTGTACAACAGCAAGCTGAGAGCCTGCCGCCTGCTGCTGTTCACCGACGCTCAGGTGGAGGAGGAGATCGAGACGAGCGCCGACTGGGTCAAGTTCAGCGTGTTTTGAGCTTTTTGAGATAATATCGTTTTTATCGCAGACTCACAATCGAAAATTGAAATTTGGCCATAATCGATGCGCAGCTGAGAGCGGATTTGCTTGCGAGTGAATTTTACGTCCCCTGAGTTACAATCTGATTTTGCTACGTGGGACCGGACTCAGCGTGTTTTGAGTTTGTTAAGACGCTGTTTTTTATCGCAAAGTGAATTGTGCACAGATTCTGTGGTAAAAATATTTTAATCGACGTACGAGCAACTGAGTAAAATGTAAATTTCTGTTTCTTTTTACCTATTCAGCGTCCTACGCTGTGCTTTAAAAGAATATATCATTTTTCTTACCGATTATTATTAAGCATCTCTCTAACTGTCACATTGTCGTAAAATTTCTAAACTAATCTCTTTTAAAACTTCTGCATTCTGATCTGTTCTGTATTTCTGCACAGATTTAATCGATACGTAATCACCCATTTTTACTCAATGATAGAGCTATTCACAATTAATTCTGTCGCTCTCTTAGCTAAATCTTACTTTGTTGCGTAGTTACGTGAGCGATTTTGTTTTTTATGGGGGAAACTTTCGATCGATCGTTAGCTTATTTCGGTTATTACGTGTGCACTCGGAATATCATAACGGCCGTTGTTAGTTCGAGACATTTGCCCTCTTATTTTGCTTTATTAAATTTACGAGCTTTACCGCAAGCGCTCATGATCATATCTCCTCTGGACTCGAGGCATATATATGTACTTTCAAGTAATGTTCTATAACTGAGCACAGCTATTTGTGACTTTTCATGTTATTAACCCTGCAAAAATCAGTGCAAAAAACAAAAATTAACACTTCTACTTGGCTGAGTCTATTTTCAATTGGTGAGCGAATAGAATTTTTGATTACCGATTTAAAACTCTGTGACTGCCGATGCTTCATAGATTGAAATAGGGAGACTGGAAAGTCACATTTCGCTCTATCTAATGTGTATGATTATGCAAATGCAGCATTTAATTAACCTTTTCGGTTATGCAACGTGACTGAAATTAATTCTGTAGCAACTGTACACAGTATTGAATCTACAAAATTACCTTTACAAGTCTTCACCAAGAAGATCCTGGTGATTTCTTCACTATTATTTAATAGCTCACAACTTGTCTTGGCAAGGATGCTGAGTTTAATTGGGGAACGGTGTAGCTCTTTGGTGGGCTTTGACTGGTCAGCTTCATCAATGAGCGTTACGCCTCAGCGATAAAGTCCATCCCTTAACGATACCAGAACACAGAAAAACAAAATAGGCTGTCAAGTGGGTTCCTTAGTTTAATAAATAATTATAATGCACGTTCTTGGGGTAGAAAAAAGTCGAATGCTCTCCTGTCCTCACCGGTAGGGTGACCGGTAGGGTGACCGGTAGGGTGACCGGTAGGGTGACCGGTAGGGTGACCGGTAGGGTGACCGGTAGGGTGACCGGTAGGGTGACAGCGTCAGCAGCACCTCCTGTAGCGACTGTGGGTGGTACTTGTACGACTCGGTGTGGATGATCTGGCCTGCCGACTGACGAGTGACGTTGCTGAAGATACAAAACAACGCTTGGATGAACAAAATATTTTAGAAGTGAGACCCTTTCATGACAGCTTCATGCTGACCCGACATCACTGACTGGCATGATCGATTATAAAAATCACAGCACGGGGGTGATAAAACACTTGAAGTGACCGGACCTACTTCTTTTCTAGTGCCAATGCCTCACCAAAAATACATTTATTCTGTTTGGACTGTACGAGCGTATTTTGTGTTTTTTTGACTTCCCACTTGTTGAAGTTAGTTACATATTATTCTAGTTCTTTCTGCTTTTGTGCCAACTCAACCCCAACAGTGATTTAAAGTACATTTCAACTAGCCTTCTCTTTAGCCAATAAATTTAGCTTTCTTGAGCTTCTGTTTTTGCTCTGCTTTTGCGGGCTAGCGAAAAAGCGCTTGAACTGCTTTTATCCTTTTTAGTCATCTGTCGTCTAATCTAGATTTCTTGACTGACTAGTCAAAAATCATCCGTACTAAAGCAGATGAGGCTGGAAACTCGCGAAAGCAAAAGAAGAGAGGCCCATGTTTTACGGTGGAGAAAATGGGACGAGTTTTTCTTGTCTTGCATTCAGCATTTGAATCCGAATCTCAAAAAAAATTGTCAAAGAGGCCAATGATGACGTCAGCGCGAAGACTTGAATGCACGCAGGCAAAGTAGCAGCTCAGAAAGTTGTGAACGCGCTTTCCTAGCAGTTGAAGAAGCAATTAATCCCAAATATTTCAGCGTACTAAGATCTGTGAGTTACATATTTATTAAGCTCTATCCGTGCTGAAGTACGAGGCACGAACATAAAAACTTAAAAAATTCTTATGATGCTACTTTTAAAGGTTGTGAAAGTAGTGTGAGTAGCATATTTTATTATGTTAATATTGGCTATAACATTTTCGTCTGCATGGTTCTTTCAACAATGTCTAATGCAAATTTTCAGTACTGTTCTAATATATTCGGGTCAAATCAGCTTACCTTCAAAGCAGGGGCGGACCGAGGGGGGGGGCAAGGGGGCCATGCCCCCCCCCTCAGCTCTGCCAAAAAATCCTCAGATGTATTGGTATCATGCTGTATTGGTATCATGGTACCCTAATTTCAGCTCTGGCCTGACCAGACGTGAGGCTTGCCCCCCCCCCCTCGATAAAATCCTGGGTCCGCCCCTGCTTCAAAGCGAGATATTTTCTCAGAAATTCGTAAAATATTTAAAGCAAATGAAACAACATTTTATGATCCATTTAAATTGTAAAATAACTTTTCTTTGATCCCCGAATTTTGACCGACAAAGCCCGCTGAAACTAATGCTAAAAGCTGTTTGCTTGCTATCCTGGCGAGCGACAAACAGGTGATGGGCACAGATGGAGTAGGACTGCAGGGTTCAAAACAACAGACTTGAAGCAAATGTTTCTAAAAATAGTCGTCATGCAATCTTCACGGCTAGTTTTTATCCATTCTTAACACAAAAATTCTCTGGCTAGCATTCTCTAATTAGCATTATCTGATTAGCATTCTCTGTTTAGCATTCTCTGATCAGCATTCTCTAATTAGCATTCTCTGTTTAGCATTCTCTGATCAGCATTCTCTGTTTAGCATTCTCTGATTAGCATTCTCTAATTAGCATTCTCTGTTTAGCATTCTCTGATCAGCATTCTCTGTTTAGCATTCTCTGATTAGCATTCTCTAATTAGCATTCTCTGTTTAGCATTCTCTGATCAGCATTCTCTGTTTAGCATTCTCTGATTAGCATTCTCTGATCAGCATTCTCTGTTTAGCATTCTCTGATTAGCATTCTCTAATTAGCATTCTCTGTTTAGCATTCTCTGATCAGCATTCTCTGTTTAGCATTCTCTGATTAGCATTCTCTGATCAGCATTCTCTGGCTAGCATTCTCTGGCTAGCATTCTCTGTTTAGCATTCTCTGTTTAGCATTCTCTGATTAGCATTCTCTAATTAGCATTCTCTGTTTAGCATTCTCTGATCAGCATTCTCTGTTTAGCATTCTCTGATCAGCATTCTCTGATCAGCATTCTCTGTTTAGCATTCTCTGATTAGCATTCTCTAATTAGCATTCTCTGATCAGCATTCTCTGTTTAGCATTCTCTGATCAGCATTCTCTGATCAGCATTCTCTGTTTAGCATTCTCTGATTAGCATTCTCTAATTAGCATTCTCTGTTTAGCATTCTCTGTTTAGCATTCTCTGTTTAGCATTCTCTGATCAGCATTCTCTGTTTAGCATTCTCTGATTAGCATTCTCTAATTAGCATTCTCTGTTTAGCATTCTCTGATCAGCATTCTCTGTTTAGCATTCTCTGATTAGCATTCTCTAATCAGCATTCTCTGTTTAGCATTCTCTGATTAGCATTCTCTGATCAGCATTCTCTGGCTAGCATTCTCTGGCTAGCATTCTCTGATTAGCATTCTCTGATTAGAATCCAATGTAACAAATGTTGGTAATCTCAGTACAAAAAATATTTATCTTTGCGTTAGTATTCCACCTACTTTGAGACAGAATGCTTACATCGGATGCATTGAAATAGAAGTACGTTTTGCACAGTTAGGAAACTCACACATGTAGGTGATCTAAAAATATTGATAGGCTCAACCACTTAAACTCAACTTCTTTGTAACTGGAAAAACTGTAAGATTTCACCAGCTGAGGTTGCAGCGCCATAATACACTAGAGGGGCGCCATAATACACTAGAGGGGCGCCATAATACACTTGAGGGGCGCCATAATACACTAGAGGGGCGCCATAATACACTAGAAGGGCGCCATAATACACTAGAGGGCGCCATAATACACTAGAGGGGCGCCATAATACACTAGATGGGCGCCATAATACACTTGAGGGGCGCCATAATACACTAGAGGGGCGCCATAATACACTAGAAGGGCGCCATAATACACTAGAGGGCGCCATAATACACTAGAGGGGCGCCATAATACACTAGAGGGGCGCCATAATACACTAGAGGGGCGCCATAATACACTAAAGGGGCGCCATAATACACTAGAGGGGCGCCATTCTGAGCAAACTGAAGGCGGTGAGAACCATTTTGGCTTTAATCAGCGGCGCCATCATCGACAGCCACAATGGCGCGGGGGGGGGGGGTGGGCAGCAGTCTCCCGCCCCCGCCCCCTAAATCCGCCCCTGTGCAACGTTGCTAAGATTTCAAATCCTAGCAGGTCCAATGGGAGTAGAGTAAAGACAATGCCATCGAAAACCTTTTATAAGAAATCCGATGCACACGTATAAAAGGCTGGCTGGGAAAGATCTGGCTAAAGCCTGTGATTATTATACGTGTGCATGTTTCAACTATTCCTACATGTCATGCTTGTCATGGAGTCCAAGTTTCTCATGGTGTTCCTTCTCGCCCTTCTGGACAGCCAGCTGCTCTCAGTTCTGGCCCAGCTGTGCCCCTCGCCGTTCAGCCTTGAAGCGGGAAAGTGCATTTTTGTGAACAAGACAAAGAGCTTCAGCTGGTGCGAGGCCAACCGGCAGTGCGCCATGATCGGAGGCGAGCTGCTCAACTCGTACAGCTCTCTGCAGCTGCTCAGCAGCATGCCGAGTTTCGACTGTGATCACTGCCCCATCTGGTTTGGAGTGACCGACTTGGTTGACGAGAGGTCTTCGAGCAGATCGGGCTGGCAGATGGTCAACGGCAACGGCGTCATGCCGCTGAATGACTCACTGTGGGGTGCTTCAGCTGAGCCAAACCTAGGCACCGACGAAAACTGCGTAATGCATTTGTCCCGTGGAAAATTCGGAAACAACCCTTGTTCTCGCTCATCAGTCGGATTCGCTTGCGAGTGGACTCCGAGTGCCACTCAGCCGCTGCCAACTGCTGCCCCGTGGAAGCGGACTTCATTCAAGCGAACCAGCTACCATGCCAGCACTGAGTACTGCTACTCTGACCTGCTGCAGGTTGGCAACGCAATGAAGTGCGTAGCGGCTGGCATGAGATCGGGCAACTGCAGACACGTGCTGTACAACAGCAAGCTGAGAGCCTGCCGCCTGCTGCTGTTCACCGACGCTCAGGTGGAGGCGGAGATCGAGACGAGCGCCGACTGGGTCAAGTTCAGCGTGTATTGAGAGATTAAAATTAGCAGCAGTCCAGATCGAGAAGGGCCCTGCCAGTTGAAACAAATTTTCACAATCAATTTTTAACCATATGCGTTTTTCTTTTCTTTTTTTCTATTGCTGCTAATGCTGTTTAAGTAGAACCGAAAAACCGAAAGCTATTTTAGATACTGTTTACTCTTTGTGAAAAACTAAATTTATAATCGCATCCTATCTACCATAATGCAGTGCATTGATTTCGAAATTTCTGAACTAGACTCTAGAAAACGATGTGTTTACTGAACACGAAAGTGTTCTTGAACGATGTTTTATTTTATTATAAATATCCTGCTAAAAAAGTTAGCGAATGGGATATTTTTATTCTTAGACCATGATATTTTCAATGTTTAACGTCATAAAATGATTATAACATGTATTAGCTATCAATAGTTTTCAGTAATATCCAGATAATATTTTTTCAGCTTTTATCTTCAAGTGTTGTCCAGAATCTATTTCCATGCTACGTTTATATTTTTTCTTTTTAAGTAACTTAATCGTTGCACTTTGTTATATTCATAATTTAAAAAATCGATGTCTACATACTTATTATATCAATATTCGATCGCTTATCATCGGCTTTCTGGAAATGATTGTGTATTTTGATTTTCAAAGACATTCCGTCCGATGAAAAAATAAATTTCTTAATTTCGTTTTCAACGTCTTCTCGCGCATCACTATAAAAACAAAATCAGCACAGATGATATCGAATGCTTCAAAACTGCTTCTTGTGTTCTTCATTTCCCAAATCAGTGCTTGTTGAAGTGTATTTGCTATAATTAGTTTTCCACATTGACGCGGGAGTGTGAGTTGAAAACTGTATTTCGTAAACCAGAAGTGGAAGAAGTACATTTAAAACATTATTCTTGATTGCTCGAGTTTTTTATTATTGGCAGCTATAGTGTCATAGTGAAACAAGCAATAGTGCTATAGTGAAACAAAGTAGACCTACTTGAAGACGATAAAAAGACGAAACACATTATAAACAATAAAACTATCACAACTGTAAACTGAATTCAACTCACATTGGTTAGAATTCTGTTTGACGGGAATTTCCACCCAGTCAAGCTATTCGGGAACAATGGATCGATTTCCGTTCTAAATCATCTAAATAAATAAACCATGGAAAAGCGCTGAAATACTTTGATGAGTGACCATAAAAGCCATTTTGCTAAAATTTTCTCTCCCACTTCAGTGGCAGCTTCCAGACATCCTTTAAAAGTTTTTCTTGAAGAAATGCTGTTTAACGTAAGCTTGCATAAAATGTTTCTAAGCTTTTCAACGAAATAAAAGATGGCTTTCAACCAAGTTATTGTTACTTTTCACAGCACAAATACAGAGGTGGCTTTTGAGAGAAATACTGGCTTCTCTCTTAGCATCTCTCTCTCAGCATCTCTCTTAGCATCTCTCTCTCTTAGCATCTCTCTCTCTCTCTCTTAGCATCTCTGTCTCTTAGCATCTCTGTCTCTTAGCATCTCTGTCTCTTAGCATCTCTGTCTCTTAGCATCTCTGTCTCTTAGCATCTCTCTCTCGCTTAGCATCTCTATCTTAGCATCTCTCTCTTAGCATCTCTCTCTCGCTTAGCATCTCTATCTTAGCATCTCTCTCTTAGCATCTCTCTCTCTTAGCATCTCTCTCCTAGCATCTCTCTCCTAGCATCTCTCTCCTCTCTCTCTCTCTTAGCATCTCTCTCTCTCCTAGCATCTCTCTCTTAGCATCTCTCTCTCAGCATCTCTCTTAGCATCTCTCTCTCTTAGCATCTCTCTCTCTCTCTTAGCATCTCTGTCTCTTAGCATCTCTGTCTCTTAGCATCTCTGTCTCTTAGCATCTCTGTCTCTTAGCATCTCTGTCTCTTAGCATCTCTGTCTCTTAGCATCTCTCTCTCGCTTAGCATCTCTATCTTAGCATCTCTCTCTTAGCATCTCTCTCTCGCTTAGCATCTCTATCTTAGCATCTCTCTCTTAGCATCTCTCTCTCTTAGCATCTCTCTCCTAGCATCTCTCTCCTAGCATCTCTCTCCTCTCTCTCTCTCTTAGCATCTCTCTCTCTCCTAGCATCTCTCTCTTAGCATCTCTCTCTTAGCATCTCTCTCTTAGCATCTCTCTCTTAGCATCTCTCTCTTAGCATCTCTCTCTTAGCATCTCTCTCTTAGCATCTCTCTCTTAGCATCTCTCTCTTAGCATCTCTCTCTTAGCATCTCTCTCTTAGCATCTCTCTCTTAGCATCTCTCTCTTAGCATCTCTCTCTTAGCATCTCTCCTGGCATCTATCTGCTAAGGCAAAAACTTGTTAAATAAAGGAATTTTCAGAATTTGACTTTTACATTACTGAAGACTTTTCTTCTAGAAGTATACATTATCATACGGTACGTGAAGTTCGCGAAGGTCACTACATCAGTCCGCCTGTGGAAGATGAAGTACTTTTGAATGAGCTGATGATGGTGTTGAGCACATACTGTGCGCAGGAAAGGGTTGGGAAGGCTACAAAACTACATGTATGAAACGGCGATGTAAATTGTTGTGAATATGTAAAATGTGATTTTTTACCTGGCGATTGGCAAAGTCAGTCAAAGTAAAAAGTTTCTTATAAGGCGTAAATTGCACTTTTGGCCTCTCCCGTCGCGTTCAGGGGGTAGTGGTGGTGAAGGCTTTCGATCTGTGGTGGGTCACGTCCCGGGTCTCTCCGGTTCTGGCTCGGGTTGTTGCAGGGCTCCGTCCGGGATTGCTGTAGGTTCCGTGTCGCTGGTGTCGTCGTTCCTGATGTCCGGCTCCTGAGCTGTTTCCCATTTTTGTGATTGCTTGGTAGCCGATCGTACTCTCCAGGCTTTGTGCTGATCGACTGGACTTAAGAATGTCGACAGAAATGGATTCTTGGCTTCCTGTTGCCATTTTGATGATGAAGAGCTTCGAAAGTCTCTTTAAAATCGAGTAGGTACCTTGGTACGATGCTTCCGATCGTCAATATCCGCAGCTTCAGTCGGCTAGATGGGGATGCGACCAGCCATGGTCTCAATTATTGAGTCTTTGCTGATTCAAAACTGTAGTTACTGGATTCTTCTTGTGTTTCACTCCTGGCACCTTTTTAAGCGATCAGTTTGTCAGCGACCTGTCGATGCTTCTGTTTGTCTTCTACCATTTCGAAATGCTGGCAACGAATCTCAAACCTGCGCATGATGGGCCAAAAACCAGGATAGGAGCAATGCGCCTATTGTCAATATCCATGTCTGTGTCATTTTTGCGACCGTCCCAGTATCAAAAAATTAATGCAGTTTTGTGACTTAAAAGTAATCCGGCCGTATCTCAAAATAAGTGTCTGCGCGACGCCAAAATGTGTCCCTGCGACACCGATTCTCAGAATAATTTACATATAGGAATTTAGTCACATACGAGTAGAATTCCTGACTTTCTCCCCCCCACCCTAAAAAATCCATGGCGATGCCCCTGATTTTTTGGAAGAATTCCCGAGAAAATGCTACTTGCTAGTACTAATTTTGACCTCAAAGTCTGACAAAAAAATTCTAACCAAAAAGTGTCGCACTGACTGTTCTCATTGGACCCGAGCTTTAAACTCAGAACAATGAATACGCGCGCAGAAAACTGCTTGGAAAGAATCAGTCTCGTGACTGACGATCAATCGCGAGGATTCTAGAATAACTCTTGGAATTTCTGCAAAGTTCTGTGTCAGTCAACAGGGAATTAGGATGGCTATAAACTAGGTAAAAAACGATAAAAAGGCGGCTTGTCAATCAAGTTAGCAAACACTTTGAAACCTAAATATTGCCATGGAAACTGGTTGGTTGATTTTTCTTTTTGCCCTGCTGGACAGCCAGCTGCTGTCAGCTCTGGCCCAGCTGTGCCCCTCGCCGTTCAGCCTTGAGGCCGGGAAGTGCATATTCGTAAATAGGGTGAGGAGCTTCAGCTGGTGCGAGGCCAACCGGCATTGCGCCATGATCGGAGGCGAGTTGCTCAACTCGTACAGCTCTCTGCAGCTGCTCAGCAGCATGCCGAGTTTCGCTTGCAGAAACTGCCGAATTTGGTTTGGAGTGACCGACTTGGCTGACGAGAGGTCTTCGAGCAGATCGGGCTGGCAGATGGTCAACGGCAACGGCGTCATGCCGCTAAATGACTCACTGTGGGGTCTTTCACATGAGCCAAACGGAGGCACTGGGGAAAACTGCCTAGTACATTACAAGTCCTATGGAAAAATCGGAAATGGCTTTTGTACCCGTCAATTCGGATTCGCTTGCGAGTGGACACCGAGTGCCGCCCAGCCGCTGCCAACTGCTGCCTCGTGGAAGCTGACTCCGTTCAAGCGAACCAGCTACCATGCCAGCACTGAGTACTGCTACTCTGACCTGCTGCAGGTTGCCAACTCGCTGCAGTGCATGGCGGCTGGCATGAAATCAAGCAACTGCAGACACGTGCTGTACAACAGCAAGCTGAGAGCCTGCCGCCTGCTGCTGTTCACCGACGCTCAGGTGGAGGCGGAGATCGAGACGAGCGCCGACTGGGTCAAGTTCAGCGTGTACTGAGAAGTTTTAATTAATATCAGTCCAGAGAAAGGCCGCATGCCAGTTGATATGAATTCTCATAATCAATTTTAAACCATATATTTATATCTTTTCTTCTGTAGCTGCTAATAAATGCTGTTGTGCTTAACAAAAAAACAAATGCTGGGTATTGGGTATTCTCTGAGTAATTAAAACTAGAATTTGATCCTATCTATGGTTTCTGGAATGGGGCTAAGCAGATGGTCTGCAGTTCGAGTCTGCATTGAAGCAGAGAATTTATCTCCGTAACCTGTGACAATAAAGATTGTTTCCCATGCATCGCATGCTGTATAATGTAGATTTTTTTAAAGTTTTTTTCTTGGGTTGCATTAATCTTCAAGAGCGGTGCTAATCTGCTGTGAGTAAATTCTAGCTCGTAATTTGCAGAGAGTTTGCTAATCTGGGGCGTAGTACTAATCTGGGTGGGAGTGGTGCTAATCTGTGGGTTGGTTGGTCACTGCTGATGAAAGATTGCAAATTTTTTATTATAAGCTATTTTTTAAGTATAAAGAAACTCAACAAAAGAAAGAAAGAAAAAGGAATCACCATGTGAACCAAAATGCGTCATGTCAGCTAAAAAGCGTCATGTAAAACATAGAAGAAGCGCCATGTCAACCATAGAAGAAGCGCCATGTCAACCTTAGAAGAAGCGCCATGTCAACCATAGATGAAGCGCCATGTCAACCATAGAAGAAGCGCCATGTCAACCATAGAAGAAGTGCCATGTCAACCATAGAATAAGCGCCATGTCAACCTTAGAAGAAGCGCCATGTCAACCTTAGAAGAAGCGCCATGTCAACCATTGAAGAAGCGCCATGTCAACCATAGAAGAAGCGCCATGCCAACCATTGAAGAAGCGCCATGTCAACCATAGAAGAAGCGCCATGCCAACCATTGAAGAAGCGCCATGTCAACCATAGAAGAAGCGCCATGTCAACCATAGAAGAAGCGCCATGCCAACCATAGAAGAAGCGCCATGTCAACCATAGAAGAAGTGCCATGTCAACCATAGAAGAAGCGCCATGTCAACCATAGAAGAAGCGCCATGCCAACCATAGAAGAAGCGCCATGTCAACCATAGAAGAAGTGCCATGTCAACCATAGAAGAAGCGCCATGTCAATCATAGAAGAAGCGCCATGTCAACTATAGAAGAAGCGCCATGTCAACCATAGAAGAAGCGCCATGCCAACCATAGAAGGCAGCAATGCCTCTCGCCGGTTGTGTGACAATGCTGCTTAAAGTCCGCCAGGGTGCACACAGCATGGCCACTGCCTCTAAAAACATTTGTGGCAAAAGACTTTTCATTGTCAAAGCGATTTACTCGAACTAAATGACAAGGCTCTTCAAAACTGTTTAGAGATTATATACGCTCGTATTAGCAATAAAAACGACCTTCTTGGTAGCTCAAAGCAGCTTCATCGCTTGTTTGATTGCTATACCTGCAAGAAGTCCATTGGCTTTTGAGAAATAAAATCACACTATTACCATCAGCATGCTTCCAATTTCCACACGCTACATTTTACTTCGTAGTAACTGGTCTACATAGTGCAGTTGGCCCACATGCAGTTTTATACAGAATTGTAGAGTACATTGTACAACTTCCGTTATATTCCGTTTTTCCCAATCCAAAATCAGGCTTCATTATTTGAGCAAAATTCAGATCCGGCTGTGAAAGTCAAATAAGAAATCTAACTACATGCAGCAGCTACCTTACTTATCAGAGTTGGCATCCGGCATCGGGTTGGTGCGACATGCAAACATTTATCTGGGCAACTGCAAACTCTCTGATATTTGACACCAATGCAGACAGAGGGACTGACTAAAAGTTTTCACAGTGCGTTCAGTTTTTGCAAACGCTGCAAAATGGAGAATCTAGATCTTATATTGAAATTAAAAGTTGTCTGCTGAATGGTTAACCACATTTGACTAATAATTATTCTGATAAGCTCTCCAATATTTCGTATGTTGCCTGGAAAGTATACGCACTTTGATTAATAAGACAATAATATGATGGGCTAACTTGCTATACTGTCGCTGAGTTTGGTAAAACCTTTCCTGCTTACGTTCCCGATTTATTTCTCGTTTGCATTCGTTTTCGTTCGCATTTATATTCTTTAAAGATGTAGTAAGCTGAAAAGCGTACTTTTGTAATTGTTTGACAATTATTGGTTTAATCAATTGCTGTGCTTACTGTGTATTTGGCTATATATGTAGCAATTTGGCATCTCAGTACCAAAAGGAAGAACAGTAATTTAATGGCAGAATGTATGCAGTACACATATTAATTAAGTAGTAAGTTGGACTATTAGAGTAGCCTAGCTACGCTCGTATGCATGACCGCTGGTATAACTAGAATAACTAGAATGGCTCACTTAGGCATAAATACTTAGTAAAACAGCTTTCTACTTTCAGTTCAGTAGCAAAGAAGTATACAGAAACTATTTTATAATAATCAAGGCAGTTTAAATGACTTTGATAAGTTTAAAAGCCAAGCTTGCAGGCGTAAACAAGTTGCAAATTGGTTTATCAATAATGTAAATTAGCCAGTCCACTTTAATACATAATGCTTCTGTTTAACTTGCTACTGAACTGAAAGTAGCTTACACGCAAATGTGCTGAGTGACCCATAAAAAGCGCGAAAAACTCTTACGGCTTGAGTCCAGGCTGCCACATGCTTACAGGCAACAATTTGCGCCTAATTAAAAATGGTGAATTAAAGCAATGCGATGAACAACGAGTAAAATGGCGCACTTCAATTACATTAGCGTATTTGCATTATGAATAAGCATTGTTAGAACAGAACATTCGAATAATTTAAATTTAAATAGAAAGTAAAACGTCAGATTAAACCAATAACCAAAAACAGTTAATGCTAGAAAATTGCAAGCCAACAAACCAAACAATGATACACTATTAACTAACTAGAAAAAACCTATTAATTAGAAAAAACGTGATATACCGGTTACATGTACATGTAGCTTGACGTTTTTCAGATTTCTCTGTTTAACGAACATGTATGCAAACGCGTAAATCAGACTTAGGCTAAACAAATTTAACTATCTGTGTTTATTTTTACGTATAAAATACTTGCCTTAAAATTTGCACTCAATGCAGCTACCTTCGTAATCAATTTTAGAATTTAGCTGTTTTACGCTTTTAGAATCCAATAAATATTCTGTTTTGACTTCAAAAAAACATTTTCAATTATTTCAATAAAGGTATTTTAAGGCTAGTACTAAACATGAAAATAAAAGACCATTCGTTACGCAGTTCGTGTCCTCAAAAGACAAATTAAAGTATTGTTCCTTAAGAATCAGTCATAAATTTTATCATTCGCACTATTCCGATCTAAACGAACAAGTATTAAAAAGGGCTTAAGCGTTTACCACAGCTTCATTTACTATCCTCTCTTCAGTTAAAGCTTTGTAGCTGATCGACCTATTTATAGCAACTTCATCAATGACGACTGCAGACTCTTCCACCTGCTGCTGATCGATTCTGCTGTTGAGGCTACCGCCACCGGAGCACCAGCAGCCGAGGCAGCAGTGCGTGCAGTAAGCCACATCCCGACTGGGGCAGCAGAGAAGCCATCTTGGAACAAAGAATTTAAGTAAAAACGAGCAAATGGTGACAGCCACTGTGATGATTGATGAAGCGGTGTTGTCGAAAATGTCTGGCGGATTAATGGCTTCCCGAATCCAAAGTTCAAAACATATCAGGCCAACGGTGCTAAAATAGTCGAATAGAATTTCGGCCGAATTCCAACTTAAGCGCTTGCGGGTAATAGCAAGAGGTTTGTGGCAGCAAAATTTGAATAACTTTGTTTCGCAGCAATGTAGCACAAGAATGAGAATTAAGCAACCTAAGACGAAAGAAGCGTAAATTATTATGATTAACAGCTCCCACGGACAGTCGCAATCCTTGCGGCAAATTTCGAAGCAGATATCATTGTCGAAGAGACGTCTAACTGTGCACTTATCGTGTTTGAACAGCGGAGTGGCGACTGCCAAACTTCTAATGATCTTAATCCGCGACAGAACAAAGAAAATAAATTGAAAACTGGTCCACAATATGTCCCACCACCAATCCAAGTTGTCTATTTCGGCAAACTTCTGCTTCGCGTTTGTAAGATCGGCGTTTTCGTCGTTGAATGACAGCAGCTCCACTTGGTCAGCAGACACGATGACTTCGAGTGTTTTTCTGGCTCCTTCTGGAACTTCTTGGGTTTGAGGCTTATAAGATATGCCTTTGTAACGATTTTGATCAGCAATATGATCAGTAATGATCAAATGGAATGGATCTTCATTCTCCGATAGAACTTCAACGTGCTCACCAACGTTAAATTTTCTGTTTTCAGTGCAGTCTTGTGGCTGCCTGCGTTTGCAACAGCAGCACTGAAGAAGTTTACTGTAAATGTAACAGCAGCACTGAAGAAGTTTACTGTAAATGTAACAGCAGCACTGAAGAAGTTTACTGTAAATGTAACAGCAGCACTGAAGAAGTTTACTGTAAATGTAACGGCAGCACTGAAGAAGTTTACTGTAAATGTAACAGCAGCACTGAAGAAGTTTACTGTAAATGTAACGGCAGCACTGAAGAAGTTTACTGTAAATGTAACAGCAGCACTGAAGAAGTTTACTGTAGCAATCGTAGCCGCAGCAGCTAGCACGACAACATCCGCCAGCCAGAGGCAGCAGCTCTAAGTCATCCAGTGTTCGAACCGTAGACTTTCGCAGCCAGTCGCAAAATATTTTACTTTGAATATCTTTGCCATGGCTGTTCACCCAGATTGACTTGCCAATGAGTTTTTCGGTCTTTTCTTCCAAGAATTCCTTGGCAATACGAATGGGGACCGCTGTTGATCCGAAGCTCCTGATCACATCAGCTGATTTTATCTCTACATCTTTTTGAACTGTGAAAAAGTAACTTGTTTTTGCGGAATTCTTCATCATACTGTAGGATGAAACTTCTAAAGACAGGAAATTGTCAATTTTATCTTCAGAGAGCTCCCCAAACTTCTGCACTTTGGCCAAAATGTGTTTGTCGATTCGAACGAATCGAGCGTCGAAGGGGCTGACTTTTTCTCGTATCCTTGCTTCGAACGAATCGAACGAACAGCCCTGCTGCTTCAGTTGATTTATTGATTCAAAAGGAATTTCAAAGTACTTCCTGTTGTCGCAGTGCTTTGTGCAGCACCAGCGGACGAAATCCTGTGAGTTGTTCCATCTTGAGTCGTAACAACGTTCTCCAATACGAGAAACCGCCCGTTTGAGCACCTCTTCTGAAGGCAGCACCTTCACTCTGTTTCTGCCAGTGTATGTCAGCTTGTACAACGACCTGCGTCCAGGGTCCAGCCAAAGAGTCCTCCGAGTGATAACTGCTGGCTCGAAACCAAAGAGGGTCGCCAGAAATTTCAGAAGCCAGATGATGATTCCATTGCTACAAAGTGTTTGTATCCACGTCCAGTCGGATATGTAGGATATCACTTCCACCTTATGGTAACAATCGCTGTTTCTGTTCGTTTCCGGCTTGAACTCTTTGGCTAAAATTGCGTAATCGTAGCTGAATCGGCTGCGAAAAGCCACAGGTGTGCCAGCTTCCAAAATTAGTTGATCGCTTGTAGCCTACGGATGAATAGGATGAAGGAAAGAATATAAAGGAAAGATAAACAATTGTTGCTATATAGTCTCTTAAGTAAAATACTTTTTAACTACTTTATAAATAGCTTAGTAACACTTTGCTTTAGATCCTATATCTTGCATGGTGTAGATACATATAAATTTAGAATACAGTTACTACTTATCCAAGCGTCTAGTCAAGTGCAGAACAGTCTACTTTATTCCACGGCTCATATGATCATTAAAGCGACAGACAAGCGGGTATTACGACTTACATTATTTTTCGGTATGAGAGGTTTTGATTCACTCACTGCAGTGATAAATGAACCAGTCTCCAAAGCCCCTGCAGGAATGCAAAATATACAGAGTAGATGGATGTAGGAATTTCATGTCAAAAGTAAACATTTTATAGACATTGTCATAAAAAATCCTTACTTCTGATAATTCTCAAAAATTCACAAACTGCTGCTTTGATTCGTAACTGCAGTGACATGTTTTCAGGTTTGAGCATGGATCTATTGGTTTGAGTGGTTGGGCTGTTGTACAATGTAGATTTAAAATTCTTAGTCTTCATCATCAGTTATAAAAATCCTATTTAAAATTTGCAGACAATTTGCAGCCATTCAAAATCTTTTTTAACGCAAGAAGCCTGAACTGAAGAGCTACCTGGGTTACAATTCGAATATTTCAGATAACTGCATCGCAATCTCATGGAACATCATCATCAAAATTTCATTGTCAATGTAGGTCTTCTAGCAACAAGAATGCAACAACTGCTTTTAGAATGTTTTTTTTCTTTTCATATTATATACATAGGCAATCGTGAATAAAGGGCCTTAATCAAGATTTTTCACCAATAAAGTTTAGGAGATTATCTCGGGTTAAACAATGTTAAATGTGCGAGTAAGGAGATATACAAAACCAATAAACCAAGCATAAAATTGTTTTAATTGTATTTAAGAGCAATCCTAACTAAATGCAAAAGTACGCGACGCACCCTCTATCGGGCTTTCCTGCATCATCCGTCTCTTTTTCAATTCCTGCCCCGGTCGATTCGGCAGAATTCTTAGCACAAAATCGCTTGATGTACCTGCGAATGGAATGTTTTATTCTGTATAGTATGAATGCATCAAGGCACGTGCAGCCCAAATTAGCTGCTGAAAAAAATCAGCCTCTTGCAGGCTTTGAGGTGCCAAAGTGACCATCAAGGTGCCACAAATGATCAGCAAGGTGCAAAAAATGAGTGCTGATAACTTCTTAAGCTATTGTATAATTGTCTACATAAATATATATTAGTTACAATATATCGGGTTAAGACCGCGGCTTTGGGGGCTCTCACTTTTTATAACTACGTGAGAAACTTCTATCAGTTAATATTCACGAAATCTGCTTACAAAAATTAACTAAAAAGGGTAACAAACATAATTTCAGAAATTCTGAAAACCGTAAATTAAGAATCCGTCTCACCTGCACCTACCATCAACTTTTGAATATGAATATGACTTTAAAGGATTTTTTTAGAAGGTTGCCTGCATGTTTCCGTCTGTGTGGTGTTGATTGATAAACTATCGCCAGCCTACTGATCTGTTTTTATCTACATGTAAGCCTGTCTATAAGCTCCTACTCAGGCAATTGTTCATTTTTTCCAGGCCGATTAGGCGATCGACCTACCACTTCTGTACAGAAATTAAGCTTCAGACGTGTTTACAATACGAGTAAACGCAACGAAATTTAAGATTATGGATTGTAATCCACCATTTTCGAAGTTCTTAATCTATACGTACAAAAACAGTGCACGTTCTAGCCATAAGACACGACCTACTATAACGAAATATAGCGAATGGAATTAGAACTACGACAAAAGTAGCTACGAAAAATTAACGCTTAGAATAAAGAAATTGAAGGCGCGTACGAGCGCTCGTATTTTATTTTGTTTAGAGCTTTATCGTGAGTCTAAAGAAGTGAAGTTTTCGCTTTATTTTGGGAAACTTTGGAAAACTGGAAAGCCATTAAACGCAAGCCTAACGCTTAACTTCTATTGGTCCTTAAGTTCTACTTAAAAGACAAAAAATCAGGCCTCGATGCCTTCTTCTGGGATATCATTCTGGGATATTTCTGGGATATTTGGGATATCATTCTACTATCTTCTTGTTGTACAGGCATGTTGTACTTTTTGCTAAGCCCAGGAAATGCTCTGTTGGCTGCGCTGTTGTGATTGTCCCGTCGGGTGGATGAGATGCTCGGTTCCCGTTAGAACGGAATGAATCAAGACGAGCAACCTCAGCAGATCCTGCCGATCTCAATGAGTGTTGGTTCGGAGGGCGGTGTTAGCCTCAGAGCAGACTCAGTGGTCTGGGTTTTGGACGAGAACTGAATCAATAACATACAATGTTCGGGACTGACTGGGTAAATGAGAACAGTGAGAGGAGAATGCAATAAAATCAAATCTTTGACGAAAACCAGGCTGAGGAGGGTCCGAATTTAAAGCCTGGGGAACCTCATGAATGCGCAGGTGCAAATGAGCCGCGTTGTTGCATACTGCTAATGTGAATCTGGTGAAATGACCATAAACTTTAACGGGATCGCAAAATGCTATACCAGATGCATATACACTGTACAAGTATATTCGAAACATGTATTTCGGCCCAGTCAGATCGAATAAAAATGTTTAACTTACCTTTAGCGGCTTAAATCTTCAATTTTAAGTTCAATTTTCTTGCCTTTAGAACTTGCCTATTTATGCAACCTTTTCTTTTGGACCTTGCCCGCCGGACCTTCTTGCGCGACACTGCAGCACTAGCTGCTCGTCAACCCCCTGCAGCTAAGTCAAGTAAGTCACGAGCCGTGTCTTAAACTTATAGTTAAATTTAAGTTCTGACACTGTGTGTATCAGGTGAAATGATGCATAGAATTAAACGGGACGCAAAATTCTATTACCAGATACCTGTTGACAGTATTTGGAATTTTGGCCAAATTCGGCCCTGATTCTACGAGACTAGCCTACGAGTACAAAGGTAAAAAAATGAAATATAATCTTTAAAGTTATAGCAAGCTGAAACGTACTATTCTAATTGTTTTATAACCTTTTTTCAATCTTAGAACGCGCGCATTTTGCTTCGACGCGCTTTTCCCCTACTGTCAGTAGGCTCGCTTAGGAATTTATCTCCATTCTCTCTCATCTAGGCTAAGTTCTAAACTAATTTATGCCAGCAACTATCAGTTATGTTAGAAACTCAATGTACTTCTCTTAGGGTTCTAATTTTGGGATTGTTTACGCACCTTTGAAGGTCAGACTGTCTGGGTTTGAGATGGATTGACCTCCAACAGTCTAGACAGGCGACACTAAGTCTGGGAGGAACGTTTTCAACCCCGTTCTGACCCCCAGATTTGTGGTTTTTTTACTCGCGATGGGTTATTTTTCGTTACCTTTGATTGGTTCATCCGCGTGCATGCCGAAAATAAATCACAGGTGGGGTTTACCTTGACAATTGTAGGTCGCACGTGATTGGTCGGTTGCTAAAAATAAACATGCTCGACTTTTCTTTCTTGTGATTGGTTGATTAAAATATCTGTGATTCAGTACTTATTATTATACATCCTACTTAATATACTACTGAATGAAACTTATAAGTAGTATGCCCAGTGAAAAAATGATATGGATTCCATGTGGATTTTTCATATGAAATCCATATGTGCATTTGTCTCCGTCCATCCATGTGGAATCAAGATATGGATTCCACATGGAAGATCCATATGGAAGTAATTATGTATTTCACATAGAATCCACATTGTCATTGAATAAGCAGCCATTATACTGGTTGCCATAATAAATTGTTGCATCCTAAATCTCAAAATAATACCAGATCTCAAAATTTCATACGAACCCCAGATCTCAATACCATATAAAAGAAACTGAAACACAGATAAAACACTAGCTATAGCCAAAAATATTTCTGCACAAAAATTCAAAATTCAAAATTCAAAAACGATGTAAGGTGTATTTATGTACAGTAGTGAGTCACTGGCACACAAAGAATAAACACACTGATGTAAATATTGATATCTTTAGAGATGCACTGCCATATGATATAATATATAATTTGAAATTGACATTGTCAATAGCATTAATTAACAATAATATAATGCATCAGAATTAGAACAGTCAGAAACATGCTGCTGCCAATTGCCAGAATGCTGCTTCTTCAGGTCAGGTGAGCAACCTTAGAAAAGAAAGGGGTTAAATTACAGAGTTTTATAACAGATTGATGACAGATTTTGTAATAGATTTTGATAGATTTTGATGACAGAAAAAAATAAGTTTATAACTAAAACTTACCATTGCTTCACAAAAGGTAGCATTTGAGATATTAAATTCAAATTCCAAGTAGCTTTGCAAGCTTCTTCAAATGCAAGACCAAGGTGACATCCAAGTTTGAGGATGGGTCATGTAATGTTAGGCATGCATGAAATAGAAAAATAATTGTTGCCAATTAAGATTGATAAATAATATTGATATAATTCATAAAACTAATTTAATGATAAATACTTATAAAATAAAATAAAGTTTATTTTAAAATTAACTAGGCCTAAGTCCTAGGTTTATTTTTTAAGCGCAAAGTGTGCATATGCACCCTAAATTTAAAAATTGCACCTTGAAAATTGAAATTAAAAAGTTGATGATACAGTTTAGGTGCGATCTCATTACCTATTTTCCTGTTGAAGCCTTTTTTGCACTGCCTTTATATAGGCCTAAGAAAAAAGAGAAACTGCATTCTAAGCCTTAAAATCATAAAACCCTAAAAGTGAGCATAGGGTATGATTTTGCACCTTGTCTCTAGCAAAAAAGAAAACCCTACCCAAGTCAATCAATAAAATTAAATTATTAAAATTAAAATAATAAGTACAAAAAATTAATATATGTTTCTATAAATTTAATTTTTTATTTTAAAATTGATTTTAGACTATAAAGTATTTAGGCAAAGCAATGCATGTTTTTTTATATTTGCGGGCCTATTATGATTAAAAGGGGGGCTGTAGCCAAGCGGTAGCATAGCTGCTTTGGTGTGCCAGCAACCTAGGCTTGATTCTAAGTGCAGTCACATTAATTTGGGGCTAAATTGGAATCTTGGCTTGGCTCTCTGTTTGTGCAATTAATGGCCTTGAGAGCCAACCCCCAAGGCATAGTGAAGTATACATGCCTAACAATAAATAAAGTTAGGGCCACTGTACACTCCTGTGTAAGTGTGCCTGCATACGTATCTGCACGCTTGTGTGCCTGCTCAAGGGAGTTAGTGGAATGGGCAGCAATGCCTCTCGCCAGTTGTATGCCTATGTCGCTTAAAGTGTGCCAGGGTGTACACAACCCCTGCCTCTAATAAAAAAAATAGTATGATTAAACATTAGGCCTAATCTTAAAAGCTATGCCCTATAGCTATTAAATTCTGGACTTGGCCTAAATCAGATCAAATTTACAATAATCATTATTTATTTATAATAGCAACCTTAGGGATCTGCTAGGCTAGCTATGCCAAAAACAGGTTGCAAGTGTAATTGCAAAGAATTATTTAAATATTTATAATGATTAATAATATTGTTTTTAAAAATGCAACAAGTCTAAAAGATGCTAACAGGCTTTTTTGAAGAAAATCATAAATGAATAGATTTTTAACAGATTAACTAGATTGACTAGTCACAATTCACAAAGTCAAGCTAGTCTTAACCTTAATTAAAATAGAAGGACCTCTAAATTGATAGTTATAGGCCTAGGCCTAGCTTAAAATAGGCCTAATAAGCATACATAAATAGATAAGACTAATAGGTAGGACTAAGAGGAAATTATGAACTTCTAAAGGCCTATTTAAGTTTAAAAAATGAGTAGCCAATCTATGGACATGGCCATGGGATTCCTAGAAATTGGATAAGCCTAAATAAATTTATCATGGATGGATTTTACCAAAAGTATTAGGCCTATCTATGATGAAATACTGATTTATCTAATTTCTAATCCCATGGAGGCCATGGCCTTATAAGTTATTGCCTATAGGCTACGTCTACTAAAATTTTTAAGGTGCTTAAATAGCCATAAACAAGGCAATTTATCTTTTAAGGCCTTGAACCAAGACATTGACGCGCGAATATAAAATAAAATAAATTTAATTTTAAAAAGCACGAAACGTTTTTTATTGTTCACTTCTATTTTGTCTATTTTAACAAACAGTATCTTATTTTCTGATTATAATTTAGCTTTAAGATATTAATTTCTACTTAAAAGCATATAAATATAATAATTAATTATAGTAATTTCATAAAAACGTCTGAATGTGGTGTATCACAGTTTTTTTATCGAAGTGGATTCCATGTTGAATCAATATACGCTTATTTCTCATGAATTCCTTGTAAAATCCACATCAACATTGGGACAGTAAAAATTAAAAAATAGTGCATAAAAAATACTTTGCATACCATTATGTCATCTTTAAGTCATTAATTTGCAAAAATTAAAGAAACATTTAAATTCCACATGGCCACGTGGAACCCACGTGGAATCCATGAATCATTTTTCACTGGGTGTTAACAGTTTTTATGACTTTTGCGGGAGGTAAAGCACTCTACACTAGACTGCTCGCCCACAGATCAGGCTACCTAGCTGCTTGGGGCTGACCATCTGACAGGGAGTGGGGGGGGCAGGATTCCAATTGATTTATTTTTGAGGCCTGAGGCCTAGAAGCTTTAATGCTAAAAAGGCCGAAACACAAAAGCTGCATGTGCAGCTTTAGTTCTCTGTGAATAAGTTTTGTAGACGCTGTAGGGTGCTACCAAAGGTTTAGAATTCTTAAATACTTCTGAATTTGTCTGAATCTAATGCTAGACTGATCTCA
>NIVC01003128.1:0-15000 GCA_002269645.1 Macrostomum lignano
CAGTTGCTGGCCAGCCTCCCAGATCCTCAGTTGCTGGGCCAGCCCCCAGATCCTCAGTTGCTGGGCCAGCCTCCCAGATCCTCAGTTGCTGGGCCAGCCTCCCAGATCCTCAGTTGCTGGGCCAGCCCCCCAGATCCTCAGTTGCTGGGCCAGCCTCCCAGATCCCAAGTTGCTGGGCCAGACTCCCAGATCCTCAGTTGCTGGGCCAGCCTCCCAGATCCTCAGTTGCTGGGCCAGCCCCCAGATCCTCAGTTACTGGGCCAGCCTCCCAGATCCTCAGTTACTGGGCCAGCCCCCCAGATCCTCAGTTGCTGGGCCAGCCTCCCAGATCCCAAGTTGCTGGGCCAGCCTCCCAGATCCTCAGTTGCTGGGCCAGCCTCCCAGATCCTCAGTTGCTGGGCCAGCCTCCAGATCCTCAGTTGCTGGGCCAGCCTCCCAGATCCTCAGTTACTGGGCCAGCCTCCCAGATCCTCAGTTACTGGGCCAGCCTCCCAGATCCTCAGTTGCTGGGCCAGCCCCCCAGATCCTCAGTTACTGGGCCAGCCTCCCAGATCCTCAGTTACTGGGTCAGCCTCCCAGATCCTGTTACTGGGTCAGCCTCCCAGATCCTCAGTTGCTAGGCCAGGCCTCCCAGATTCCCAGTTACTGGGCCAGCCTCCCAGATCCTCAGTTACTGGGTCAGCCTCCCAGATCCTGTTACTGGGTCAGCCTCCCAGATCCTCAGTTGCTAGGCCAGGCCTCCCAGATTCCCAGTTGCTGGGCCAGCGTCCTAGATCCTTCGGTTGCTTTGTCTAAAAATGTGGTGCAGATCTTTGTAATGTACATGTATTATTTAGAAAGCCAAAGTTCTTCAAGTATCTGAAGTGTGTCCTTAATTTTTTAGTTGACAGTTACGAGTTTAAACCATTGTTTAGTTTTGTAGCAGCTATATTGCAAGTAGCATATCGATAATGAATAGCTAACATGTTCTAACGACCAAGGCACGATAATTAGGGAGCGCTAATGCGAGTATTTGTAACTCAATGCTCTGTAATGTCAAGCATTTGAGCAGCTTGCGGGTGGGTACTCGTATGAACGAATGACGTGTGAACTCATTTTGCTCCGCAATTCGCCATTCAGCTTTCCTGAAATTCTGAGTTCCTAACATGCGTTAGGTACATGACACCCCAGTCCACTGCATCTGACATCTGACACCCCAGTCCACTGCATCTGACATCTGACACCCCAGTCCACTGCATCTGACATCTGACACCCCAGTCCACTGCATCTGACATCTGACACGCCAGTCCACTGCATCTGACATCTGACACGCCAGTCCACTGCATCTGATATCTGACACCCCAGTCCACTGCATCTGACATCTGACACGCCAGTCCACTGCATCTGACATCTGACACGCCAGTCCACTGCATCTGATATCTGACACCCCAGTCCACTGCATCTGACATCTGACACGCCAGTCCACTGCATCTGACATCTGACACCCCAGTCCACTGCATCTGACATCTGACACCCCAGTCCACTGCATCTGACATCTGACACCCCAGTCCACTGCATCTGACATCTGACACGCCAGTCCACTGCATCTGATATCTGACACCCCAGTCCACTGCATCTGACATCTGACACGCCAGTCCACTGCATCTGACATCTGACACCCCAGTCCACTGCATCTGACATCTGACACCCCAGTCCACTGCATCTGACATCTGACACCCCAGTCCACTGCATCTGACATCTGACACCCCAGTCCACTGCATCTGACATCTGACACCTGTCTTATAATTTTTTAGCTGACATTTCTACCTTATTGGAACATCCAACTTACTTTGACTTTAGCCATCGCATCGGTTTTGTATTTGGTTCGGGTATGCACAGGACAGAAAAAATAGATGTGTACTTTATAAATCGGGAGAAAAGTTAGCTAACTTTCATGGCCAAAAAGCAGACAAAAACAGCGCATTACATTGATGACACAGTCTGTGTGACACAAGCCGAAAATTATGAATAATTAAAATGTTTTATGACCATCAGAGACTTCATGTCTTTGTGAAAATACGTGTAACGCGTGGCCTTAAAATTAACAGTTACACTGTAGTTATTCGCAGGGTTGTTACAAAGCAAAATGATTTAAAGACACGGTTGCTGGGTTAATTCGATGAGCCTAATGTTAGATTGGCGAAAATGATGCAGACAGAGACTCAGATGTGCAGACAGACGAACAATACAGAGATGAACAGACAAGCAAAAACACACCTGGGCCGGACAGACAAAACGACATTGCGAAAAAATTCGCTTTACGCTCAAATGGTTCGTCAGGCCGAGGACAAGCCGGTACAGTTTTATTGCCTCGTTTCTGGCACTCCGCCATTGTCAGCGCAGTGATCTTTATTGTCATCGCCGTTGGCGTCGCTTTGACCTTCGCGCAGTCGTCGAACGGATTCACTCCTTTGGCCAGCATCAGCAGGGTGGACGGGATTCGGTGCAGCATCCGCAGGCAGTCGGTGTCCAAGTAGGAGATGAAGGCGCCCACCTCGGCCGGACAGTCGGGCAGGCGGCGAACCCGCGTCAGGAAGTTGGCGCCGCCAATTCGACGCCGGACGGCGTTCCTGGCCAGCAGGCACAGCGACATCGGCTGCTTATCGGCCGACATTTCCTTGCAGGCGGCCGTCAGCTGGCCCAGGTTGGCTCTGAACTGCTGCCGGCGCTCCCAGTAGCGCTTGGCGTACAGCCTGCGCAGCGATTGGTTCTCCAGACTGTCGCGAATCTCGTCGCAAGTCGGATGCAGCGGGCGCAGGCTGAGCAGGTTGATGAGCAGCAGGGCGGCCTCGCGGATAATTGGCGGCAGTTCGAGGTCGGCAAACGAGTCGAGACGCGGATGGCACAGCAGGCAGATCAGAGTTCCGAGCAGACTGTGCGAAGACGACAAGAATTCGAGGCATTCGAACTGGGAGAAACCGGATCGAGTCAGGGCTTGAACCGTGTACAACTCGGCGCAGCTGTTCCTAAGCTCCGGCAGATCCGGCACAGTGTTGTTCGGGTTCGTGTACCGGGTGAGATACCGGTTGAGGGAGAAGCCGAGCGAGTTGAACAGCATGATGGAGTCGATGCGGTGAACGTCGAGTCCGCGGAGCAGCAGCTGCGGCAGCTGCTGGAAGAAGTGGTGAAACGAAGACGGCGCGGAGCAGCTGGCACGCGGCGCTGTTGCGCTCTGCGCCTCCTCGTCCAAGAACTCGTAGATGGAGCCGAAGTAATAGTCGAGCGCAGACTGATAGGTGTACCGGCCTCTTGTCCAGAACTTCTTGTAGGGCACAATCGGGGCGCGATTGCTGGACGAGTTCGGGAAGCACCAGCGCCGGCAGTTGGTTGGTCGGTTGGGATCGAAGCCGTAGCGGGCCAGCACTGGCAGCATCTGCCACTGCTCATTGTCCACCGCCCACACCACCGGCGAGCACTCCTGGTGGAAGTGCAGAAACGGATCCTGATTCCGATTGGTCCAAGTGACGAAATCCGGACTTAGATGACGACGTTTCACAGTTAACCTGACCTGCGCTGGCGGTACTGGCAGTTTCTGCAGAATCCGCTCTAAGCCGCTCGTGTTGCCGCACTGGATGCACTGGGCGAGACTGTCGGCCACTGATTCGGCCAGGTCCCAGCTGTGCGTGAAGCAGCCAAGTAGCCGCGACAGCGGTCTGGATTGTTGCGACAACCTGCCGTTGGCATCGAGACTTGAAGAGGCCAGCAAGCGATGCTCCTGTTCGGGTCGGTGTGACATGCTTTGTTGGGCCTTGTAGTTCGGCTCCAACAAAGGCTTACTAGCTAAATAGTTGCTAGATTGTGCTTTAATTTTAAAGGCAGTCCGTCGTTGATCACGATTGCTAGAGAAGCTGCGCGTGCGACTAAGCGCTGAGCGACATTTAAAGACAAAATCTGCGAGCCATCGCACGCTAGAAACCTGTGCAAGCCAATAGGCTGAGCGAATGGCGAGAGGGACAGAAAGGGAGAGGAGGAGTGAGACAGAGTAGAGCCATGACTGCTTCGTGGGAAGGACAGTAGGAAGAGGAGAATGTCAGCTAGTAACGTCCTAGTGTTCCCCTTTCTCTTTCTTGCTCGCCATCTCCTGGCAACTGGCTCGCTCAGGCCGATCTCCTCTAGTATTTGAGCAGCAACAGCAGCAGCACTGTATACTGTAGGTGCGCGCAGAGCGAGAGCCGATGGGAAGCCCCGTCCTCTCGCCTGCTGCAGGCTCGCTCGTCTATGTGAACGAGCTGCTTGACGGCTGATGGACAGAAAGAAGGGAGGTTGAGAAAGAAGAGCGTGCGCACAAGGCTGGCTGTTGCTTCTAAATAGGGAGTCTGGAGAGTCGCCCCTAAAATGCAGTCGCAGCCCAGCCTACGCCGCTCTCTAGCTGCCTCGCGATCTAAGAGTTCGCCGTGCTCGCTGACGATCTGAGACGGCTGGAGTATTTCGGGATAGAGAACCGTGGGACAGTTTGGTAAACGACAGAAGCTGGCTGTCGAAAATTTCTTTGATGAATGCCCAGAAGAGGACGTAATTAGTAAGCAGTATTCCACACAGGCGCGGACAAAAGAATCGTACAGCTGGTTTTCCCCATCCGAAGCTGATCAGGGTTGTCGGGATTTAGCTGTGACGCTCGTGTCTGCTGTTAATAGAGGTCGTTCTTTTAATTTAAGTTCTATTGTACTTTTAAAGCATCTCAAGCGTAATCCTTTTTATAAAAATAGTACAGCCAGATTGCCTTATGACTGAAAAATAACTGAGTTATTTTTTCCTTTCACTTTCTGTGTACACCAAAATATTACTTTAATAAGTCAGTATATGCTTTTGTTGTATGGTTGTATGCATATACATGTATGATTGATTAATTATTAGCTTCAATACAGCGTTTGCGCAATATTTTTGTTTTGAGAAGGTTGAGTACTTTTTCAAGTGCTTTAGCTCGGAATTATTTTAAAATGTCAAGAGTCAAAAAGATTTTATGGCAAATTTTATTTAATTCAAACTTGTAGAAGAGCAATTTGGCTTCTGCTGCGAGGAAAGTCGAGGACTTTTAACAGAAGCCATGGGACATGATCAGGTAGCTAGTATAGCTTTCTCTTTTCCTGAACGCGAGTGACTTAAAAACCCACACGAAAAATGTAGCTTGAATTTCTCCCTTGGACTGTGGTAACATTTTTGATTAAAGCCATAAAATTCTCAGCAAAAGGCTGAAAAAGACGTTGAGAGTTGTGTCCTACGCACGTAAAGTTGACTGGCTTCATAAATTTCATGTACATGTATTAAATAATTGATTCGAGAAACGAAAAAAAACGAAATTTCGTTTCTTTTTTCCAATTTTTTCTAACCCTGTATGTTTATAGATGATTGTGAGATGAATCAAAATGCGGCCATGATCGCGAGAGTGATATGTGTCATGTGCGCCACAAAACCCCACCTACTACAAAAGCCCTAAAAATCGACAGCGTTTTTCATTGTTTGTGCCATGTGCGCAAGCAAAATTTTGAGAATACAAGCTTAATTATTTAAAATCAATACTAATAAATAGCAAGGGCTGTCTTAGCTGAATACTCATGCATGTTAGGAACTTATTGACCTATATATTTTCGCGAGACAACCGAGTCCCTGTACAAACGCACAGGCCTGACGCGGCCTTCTGCCCTGCTGAGTCAGCGGCGCCTGCGGCTTGCCGGACATGTCATCCGGGCCGAAGCCTACTGCCCAGAGCCGCTGCAGGACGTCCTGATGTGGACCCCGCAGGGACCGCGCAGACGTGGTCAGGGGCGGTCAGCCCGCTACGTCGACCGCCTTTTTGAAGATGCGCGAGCACCCAGCCAGACGGCCGGTGTGAAGCACATTAGAGACCTGGCTCTGAAACGCGCGATTTGACGCTCCCCCTTCTTGGCCACTCCCGTGGCTGGCGTGGGGCGTAACTATAATAATAATAATAATAATTTTCGCGCAATGAATAACAAAAGGTACTTAATTTAATAAGTTTTGCTACTAAGAATATGTGTGCTGCTTCTAGTAGGAATTTTCATATTTATTAAAAGCACTTGATAGATATGAATTGTTACTTATTAGCTTTATGAATGAACTTTTTTACGAAATTTAATATTGTTAATCAGCCGGCAATTTTTTTTTAGTCCGTGCGTTTTTTGCGCTGAGTACATGAATGCATTAACTCTATCGCATTTTAAAACCTTGCTGTACTTTTATATTGCTGGCAGCTGACAGAAAAGTGTAACAAATGTCAAAATTAGTGGATGGCTTTTTAAATAGCTTTACTAACTGACTAACTAACCGACCCTAATATTATTTCAGACAGTTTAAAATCGTCATCGATTTAAACTCTATAGGGTAGTTTAAACTGGACTGGACCGACCCTCTTCATTCATTGTTGCTGTCTAACCCTGATAAATTTGTCTGTTATAGTTGACTTATACAATCAACTGGACCGTCGTATCGGCCTAGACCTACCACTTCAATGAGTTCAGATGATATCAGATTTGTCATTGACAAATTTTTCAAAGACCCAGAGCTAAAAGAATCTAAAGCTTTATTCAATGTTATTTTCAACGAGTTTGCAAGCTTAAATGAAGTTTTCAAACATAATAAATGTAAGTCTACTATACTATATATTATATTATAATTGTATATGTCTATTATTAAGTCATAGTAACTTAGCCTTGCCTAGTTATCACATAGACTATTTGTGCAATATATCATTGCTCAGGCCTAGTTTTGTCTATATTAGGCCCTAATGCTAGAAAATTTAGTAGGCCTATATGTAGATCATAAGCGTATATAATTTTCAAATTTTTATTAAGCTTAAAATTAATAGGCTAATAGATATTTTTCTTGCCTCAATTAAAGATCTTAGATCGGATAGGGACTCCTATATTACCATATTCCCATAGCCTTAGCTATAGCTGTAGTTTTGACAAAAATTCTCAGAAATAAAATACTTTGAATTGGAAAGATATATCCCAGTACTTAAATGACTGCAAGGGTCTTTTGGACAGAAAAAATTTTTTTGCAAAACAAATAATCAAACTTGCAGTGTTAAACATAGGAGTTGTGTTACTAATATTGCAAGACATGTATAAAAGCAGAAGAGACACTAAGAAAGCATTTATTGGCCAAATTTGTTTATTTGCACTATAAAAAGTCAGGATTCTGAATTATATAACCTTAATCTAATGAAAAAAGTTTTTAATAAAAAAATATATATACAATACAATAATAGCAAACTAGTACCTAGTGAACTTTTTTCTATGGTAAAGTATAGTGTATTCGTTAATATGTTCACATTTCTAGTTAATTAGGTGAAAGATCAATAGAAATTTTTCATATTATTTAAAGTTAGAATTTGCTAGTCTTCTATTGTATTCTATTAGATATAATTTATAAGTTATAAATCTATGATAAAGTTTACTGAAGTATCTTTGTTTTACTCTACCTGTTTCTAAAAATTTTTCATTTTTAAATTTATAACTATGGCTATAGGAATCTACAGAATGTGACAGCAACTACTATATTTCCGTAGTTGTAGCTGTAGCAGCAGCTATCTACCATAGGCATATCCATAGTTGCCATAAGCAACTATTTTACCATGTTTGCCATAAGATCCCATAGTCATAACTGTAGCTATGGTGGAACACTAGTAAGGTTTAATATTGTCAATTTGTTCAATTTGTAGTTTAAGTTTCTTATGCTTATTTAGGAAGTTAAGATAATAGTTAAAATAATAATTATGCTTAATTGTATTCAACAATGACTCTATTAAGACTAGAGCAAAAATAGCAAAAGTATTGTCAATATAATGCTTATAAAACTGCGGGGCATTGTGGAGTTTCATCTATTCATTCTTAATGGCTGATGGCTTTTGCTATTTTTGACAATAAAAAAGACCATAAGTTTCTTACTATTATCAACTCTACCTACCCAAACATCAAGTTCACCATTGAGGGTGGAGGGAAGAATCTCGCTTTTCTCGATATTGAGGTTGACTGCTTTGGACACTGTCTTCTTATGGAAGTTTACTATAAACCTAGTTACCTATGCTTAGTAGGCTGATGTTAAATTTCCATGCTTTATGTCCATCTCACTGGAAAGTTGGGTTAGTCTAGTGCCTCCTTTACAGAGCCTAATAGTTGAGTAATTATTGGAGTTTATTCCACAAAGAGGTTTGTACCCTGACAAAAATCCTCAGATCCAGCAGTTACCCTCTCAGTTTTGTCAGCCATATTATCAATCCATTTGTCACCAAGAAAGTTTCCAACAATGTGGGATCCAAGCAACCAGAAATGGATTCCTGGGATACTCTGTTGGTTCTCCCATTTTTTGGTGACATTTTGCTTGAATTTAGAAAAAAAACTTAAAAAAATGTTTAGCAAATGGTTTAAATGCACCATTAGGATTGAAAAGATTGGTCACTATGCTAGCAGGCTCAAGTCAGCTGTTCCACTTGCTCTAAGGGTTGGTGTTGTGTACCAATTTCGCTGCTCTAAGGATCAGAGCATTTCTCTAGGGAACACTGGCTAAAAAGCTCTGCAATTAATAACCATCTGCTTGTTTGTAAAAAGATGTTGTGACAGTGAACCAATTCAGCTCTTTGAAGTGCTTGATGGGTGCAAATTTAACCATAAGCTTAAGATTATTGAAGCTTCGTATATCAGAATGCACAAACCCAACTTGAATGTGCAGCTAGCTGGCAATGGGGTGGAGCGTGAGCTAAGAGAGCTGTGAGCAGTGCTGTGCCCATTTTCTCTCTCCCTTCGTTTCATACTTGGCTCTTTTGAAATCTACCTACTGTCTTGACCCACCTTTATACTGTACAGTTTGTTATTATTAAATATAATGGTGTATTGAATCAAGGTGAATTATTTTCCTATCAAATGCTGTAACTAATAGCTCCCATCTATATCTTCCTACAGACCTAGCGATTCTCTTTGATGAACCAGAAGGCCTGGTATATAGACTTCAGTCCAAAGAAGTGGTAAGAATTTTGTTTATGCAGATAAATTCAACAAAAAATATTTGCTAATTCATTCTTTTAATACAAGAATAGCTTTTCATCTTGTAATTTATAGTCTGAAGATGCCAAAAAAGATGGATTGGATTTTCTTACAAAACTTATTGCCCAGTCGCCTGCACTCTTGGCTACATCGCTGCCTAAAGTCAAGGTAGGGTTATGGGGTTGCCTAACTGGTTGTATTGCAGCAGTCAGTGAAGGACATAGGGGAGGGTAGCAGCAGTCAGTGAAGGACACAGGGGAGGGTAGCAGCAGTCAGTGAAGGACACAGGGGAGGGTAGCAGCAGTCAGTGAAGGACACAGGGGAGGGTAGCAGCAGTCAGTGAAGGACACAGGGGAGGGTAGCAGCAGTCAGTGAAGGACACAAGGGAGGGTAGCAGCAGTCAGTGAAGGACACAGGGGAGGGTAGCAGCAGTCAGTGAAGGACACAAGGGAGGGTAGCAGCAGTCAGTGAAGGACACAGGGGAGGGTAGCAGCAGTCAGTGAAGGACACAAGGGAGGGTAGCAGCAGTCAGTGAAGGACACAGGGGAGGGTAGCAGCAGTCAGTGAAGGACACAAGGGAGGGTAGCAGCAGTCAGTAAAGGACACAGGGGAGGGTAGCAGCAGTCAGTGAAGGACACAGGGGAGGGTAGCAGCAGTCAGTGAAGGACACAAGGGAGGGTAGCAGCAGTCAGTGAAGGACACAGGGGAGGGTAGCAGCAGTCAGTGAAGGACGCATTCTCAACCCCAACTGCAGTGCTTGGCAGAGTCGCTGCTATTCTTGAGTATCAGCAGCGCAAAAGTTCGCATCGCCTCTTTGAACTGCCTGTCGATTTGTTTCAAGCACGCAGTCGGCTCCTCGGTGGACGGCAATCAGTTGAATGTTGGACAGCTCTGCGAGAGACTGCGCCTGGAAGTTGGCCAGCGGCAGACTAGCGAAGGCGGTGGGTACCGGTTTGAAAGTAGTTTGACTCAGTTCTGTTTTTTATATTATCTGGAGTGTTTTGCAGACAGTGTGCTGAGGGCACTGGCGGACTTCTGGGAGAGTGTGTCTGAAGGGACTGGTTCACTTCAGGGAGAGTGTGTCTGAAGGGACTGGTTCACTTCAGGGAGAGTGTGTCTGAAGGGACTGGTTCACTTCAGGGAGAGTCATCTGATCAAATTCTGACTGATCAACTTTAGGGTGTTATATAAGAATTTGAAAATAAATTGTAGTGCTTCTTTATAAGTAAAGTTGACCTCAAATAAATTTCAGTGACGCAAGGCCTTTACCGCGCACTGGGCAGCATCTGCAAGTACTATCCCGAAGAATTCCAACCGGTTGCTGTAAAAATATCCGCCAACGTTGTAAAATCCTTGGTTCAAAAAGTAATATTTCTTTTTTAAAACAATTCGATTAGTTTTTGTTCGTTTTGCTACTTATAGTAGCTAAATTAGTGGTTTACTATAATATTGTATTTCCAGATTAAATCGGACCATACTAAAGTACAATTTGCCGTGATTGCCAGCCTGTTCGAGTTTCTGTCCAATTATTTTTGCCACTTTTCGTTGGAAGGTTTGTTGTTTAATTTGATTTGTTTTTCTGCATTAAGCATCAATTTTATGTTGTGTCTTCAACCTTTTTAGAGCCGGACCTGAAGCAGGTCTATCACCTGGCAGTGAAGGTGATTGCAGGCAAGAATTATCAGCGATACGAGGCGCCAAAACAGGCATTGCTGCTGTTTGCCAACCACTGCTCTGTGTTTTCTGCATTCCTGGCTGCTAACTATGAGGTTTGACTAGGGGAATTCTTGGTTTAAGATTAGGGGAATTCTAGGTTTATGCTTAAGGGCATTATAGATCTATGACTAGGGGAATTCTAGGTTTATGCTTAAGGGCATTATAGATTTATGACTAGGGGAATTCTAGGTTTATGCTTAAGGGCATTATAGATTTATGACTAGGGGAATTCTAGGTTTATGCTTAAGGGCATTAAAGATTTTTGATTAGGGGAATTCTTGGTTTAAGATTAGGGGAATTCTAGGTTTATGCTTAAGGGCATTATAGATTTATGACTAGGGGAATTCTAGGTTTATGCTTAAGGGCATTATAGATTTATGACTAGGGGAATTCTTGGTTTATGCTTAAGGGCATTATAGATTTATGACTAGGGGAATTCTAGGTTTGTAATTTAGGGAATTCTATAATAAGTTTATGATTAGGGGAATTCTAGGTTAAGGACTAGGGGAATTCTTGGTTTATGATTAGGGGAATTCTAGGTTAAGGACTAGGGGAATTCTTGGTTTATGATTAGGGGAATTCTAGGTTAAGGACTAGGGGAATTCTTGGTTTATGATTAGGGGAATTCTAGGTTTATGCTTAAGGGCATTAAAGATTTTTGATTAGGGGAATTCTAGGTTTGTAATTTAGGGAATTCTATAATAAGTTTATGATTAGGGGAATTCTAGGTTAAGGACTAAGGGAATTCTTGGTTTATGATTAGGGGAATTCTGGGTTTGTGATTAGGGAATTCCAGATTTATTATTGAAATTCTAGTTAGTTTATGACTAGCAATCAGTACCCTCCGTTGGAGACAACAAAGAATGTAGTAATTTTTTGAACAAACTTCACTTAGCCTCTGACCACTCAGCCTTGACATGTCAGCAAAATTCAAATAAGAGCCGCTCTATGAAACTGCCAGGTACTATTCGAGCAGTTCTTTCGCTGGAGCACGCACCACAATCGCGACCTGATGCACGTCGGCATGCTGGCATTCGATGCCTTCGTCAAATCCGTGTCCACCGCGGCGTTCTCGGCTGCCAGCGCCGAGTCGGCCACGCCAGCCCAGAAGAAGCTGTTCCTGTTCTTTCTGCAACAATTCCGCCAGATCCTGGACTCGGACGGCTACAGCTGGAAGACCGTGTCCGTGGCTGTTCGCGGGTTCGGTTATTTCGCCGAGGCCGCCAAGAAGCTGCTGGCGCCGCCAGACATGCGGCAGGTGTACGCCGATGTGGTTCAACGGGCCGAGGATCTGTTCACTGCGGAGAGCGACAGCTCGGATGAGCGACTGTCCAATCTGCCAAGCTTTGTTGAGTCTCTGTCGAATCTGGCGCTGCATCTGGACGAGCTCACTGGCGTGTTTCTGTCTCTGCTGGCCCGCCTGTCTGTCACAGTCTGTCACATGTACCCGCGAGTGTCCGAGCGGATGGACCGCGTCGGCCTGCGGGCGGTGGCGCACGCGCTGCACCGGCTGCGGTCCAGGAGGCCGGGCCTGGCCAAGGCGTTTGCCGCTCAAGTTGGTGAGCAGTGTGGCTGTGTGTCTGTGTGTGTGTCTGCTGCCTGTGTGTCTGTATTTGTGTCTGCCTGTGTGTCTGTATTTGTGTCTGCCTGTGTGTCTGTATTTGTGTCTGCCTGTGTGTCTGTATTTGTGTCTGCCTGTGTGTCTGTGTTTGTGTCTGCCTGTGTGTCTGTGTTTGTGTCTGCCTGTGTGTCTGTATTTGTGTCTGCCTGTGTGTCTGTGTTTGTGTCTGCCTGTGTGTCTGTGTTTGTGTCTGCCTGTGTGTCTGTATTTGTGTCTGCCTGTGTGTCTGTGTTTGTGTCTGCGTGTGTGTCTGTGTTTGTGTCTGCCTGTGTGTCTGTATTTATGTCTGCCTGTGTGTCTGTGTTTGTGTCTGCCTGTGTGTCTGTGTTTGTGTCTGCCTGTGTCTGTATTTGTGTCTGCCTGTGTCTGCCTGTGTGTCTGTCTGGGTGTCTGCCCTTGTCTGTGTCTGCCCCTATCTGTGTCTGCCCCTGTCTGCGTCTGCCCCTGTCTGTGTATGCCCATGCGTCTGTCTGTCTGTGTTGCTATTGTATAACCCATTTCTGCCACTCGCATTCATGAAGCCCTCACATTACACCCGCCGCTCCAGTTTACCAGAGCCTGGTCCGCACCTGCTCGCACGAGCACCCGGTGTACCAGTCAGACACTGAGGCTGGCAGCTCTCCAGGCTCCGCCAGCGACTCCGCAGCTGATCCAGTTCAAGGTGACGCATCGAATAGCCTTAGAAAAATCAGCTACAAAGACTACCTGCGGCTCTGGCTGTGTCTGTTTTCATTGGAGAAAGAGAAGGTGAGAGAGACAATGTAATTCCCGGTGAAAACGTTACTGTGGGCAAGAATTGCTAAATAGTCATTGCAAACAGCTCACTAGTGACTCTAGCGACTCTGATGGGTCTCAGATGGGACTCTTCGGCCCCAGAGTCACTGACAACAAAACGCCTCAAATTGCTTCGTAGGCGACTATCTGACGACCATTTGGCCACTTGTACCGTGAAGTCTTGTCGTCATAGAGTCGTCCCCAACCTGATCCCCACTCCCTAATCAATCCCAATATCTGATCCCCACTCCCTAATCAGTCCCAATATCTGATCCCCACTCCCTAATCAATCCCTATATCTGATCCCCACTCCCTAATCAGTCCCAATATCTGATCCCCACTCCCTAATCAATCCCAATATCTGATCCCCACTCCCTAATCAATCCCAATATCTGATCCCCACTCCTAATCAATCCCAATATCTGATCCCCACTCCTAATTAATCCCAATATCTGATCCCCACTCCTAATCAATCCCAATATCAGATCCCCACTCCTAATCAATCCCAATATCAGATCCCCACTCCTAATCAATCCCAATATCAGATCCCCACTCCTAATCAGTCCCAATATCAGATCCCCACTCCCTAATCAATCCCAATATCAGATCCCCACTCCTAATCAATCCCACTACCTGATCCCTACTCCCTAATCAATCCTGCGCCAATTTGATCCCAACAGAAGCTGTGCGATTACGTCGGCATGTCGGCCGCAGAGGCGCGCTCCATTTCCGGCGGAATTTTCGACGCTTTCCTGTCATCTGTGCTGGCGATTATCGAACGACTGGATCTGTCCGCTTGTCGCCTGTCGGACCTGGAGCCGCCTGTGACGGCTGCGTCTGAGGCCTCTTCATCATCGGCTTCTACAGATGAAGATACTGCAGCCCCAATGACTGACACTTTGCAGGGCATGGTTGCTAGCACGCCTAAGGATATTGTGATCTTTGTTAATCTGGTCGACTTTGTTGAGTTAGTGTTATCACCTGTTAATCCGTTATATTTGATCTTATTCAGGGTAACTGTATATCTGATCCCCTACTTCCGGTTTATTAAATCTCTCTCACGATGATCCTCAGATCCCTTTTACACCTGATCCCCTACTTCCGGTTTATTAAATCTCTCTCACGATGATCCTCAGATCCCTTTTACACCTGATCCACTACTTCTGGTTTATTAAATCTCTCTCACGATGATCCTCAGATCCATTTTACACCTGATCCCCTACTTCCGGTATATTAAATCTCTCTCACGATGATCCTCAGATACCTTTTACACCTGATCCCCTACTTCCGGTATATTAAATCTCTCTCACGATGATCCTCAGATCCTTTTTACACCTGATCCCCTACTTCCGGTTTATTAAATCTCTCTCACGATGATCCTCAGATCCCTTTTACACCTGATCCCCTACTTCCGGTTTATTAAATCTCTCTCACGATGATCCTCAGATCCCTTTTACACCTGATCCCCTACTTCCGGTTTATTAAATCTCTCTCACGATGATCCTCAGATCCCTTTTACACCTGATCCCCTACTTCCGGTTTATTAAATCTCTCTCACGATGATCCTCAGATCCCTTTTACACCTGATCCCCTACTTCCGGTTTATTAAATCTCTCTCACGATGATCCTCAGATCCCTTTTACACCTGATCCCCTACTTCCGGTTTATTAAATCTCTCTCACGATGATCCTCAGATCCCTTTTACACCTGATCCCCTACTTCCGGTTTATTAAATCTCTCTCACGATGATCCTCAGATCCCTTTTACACCTGATCCACTACTTCCGGTTTATTAAATCTCTCTCACGATGATCCTCAGATCCCTTTTACACCTGATCCACTACTTCCGGTT